>JAZGTK010005145.1:0-22988 GCA_036877625.1 Ambastaia sidthimunki
GTACTAGAATGGCCCCCACAGTCACCAGATCTCAACCCAATAGAGCATCTTTGGGATGTGGTGGAACGGGAGCTTCGTGCCCTGGATGTGCATCCCACAAATCACCATCAACTGCAAGATGCTATCCTATCAATATGGGCCAACATTTCTAAAGAGAGCTTTTAGCACCTTGTTGAATCAATGCCACGTAGAATTAAGGCAGTTCTGAAGGCGAAAGGGGGTCAAACACCGTATTAGTATGGTGTTCCTAATAATCCTTTAGGTGAGTGTATATACATATTGAGACTACAAGCTAGCTAAAGTCAGCAAATTGAGCTTATTCTCCGTATTTTACAACTACTTTCCCACTGACAAGTTTATGCGTTTCACAACGAGACTGGAGCCAGGCGAAGCGAATTTCACGCGCGAATAAAGCGAATTTCACGCGCGAATGAAGCGAATTTTACGCGCGAATGAAACGAATTTCACGCGCGAATGAAGCGAATTTCACGCGCGAATGAAGCAAGTAAACTCAAAATGTTCAAGAGTCCAACTACGCGTGAATAGCGTGATTTATTCACGCAAGTTGCCTCTGGTGTGAACGCCACATTACACATCCCTCTGGGGATTGTTTGAGAGTTTGCGACACTCTCATGAATGTAGTTTTAAACATGATAAAAAAAAGTCTTCTTAAGGGAGTTTTAAATAACAAGGAGTCCTTTTTGGCACCTTGCATTCTATTTTCAGATGAGTCATTCAGGAATTAGTTTGCCTTTCAAAAACCTTTAAAAAACTTTTTTTGTCAGAGGAGTACCTATATGGTACACACAAAATTTCTTGCAAACCAGGCATATATAGGCTGAATTAATCAAAAGTTCTGAACATTCTGTGTATTTTTGTGGAGATGACAAAACTTTGCAGGTACTTTTAGGGTGTGAAGCCTGTAAACTACAAAACAATGGTTTTTGTAACAATATTGCATTTGCAAAATTTGTGTCAATATTGCACAGTCTTGAAATATTGTCTTGAAAAGATTTAGCTTCATGCCCATGTTGGCGTGTGCCATCAAACTCATTAATGTAGCATTCAAGAATGAGTGTGAGAATATGTCTCTAGATCTAGTCAGGTGGAAATTAAAATATGGTGTGCATTTAAGGAAAAGATGGAATGAAATACAAGGAAAACTAATAAACTTATATATAATAATGCTTCACAGATGCTTCGGCCCTAATTTACAGATTTCGGCCCTTTACTGAACTACACAGACAAATCTGAAACCATGCTAAATAATCTCACAAGAGCGAACTCATCCACGTGGACTCTGGTTTTATCGATCTCTCCACTCATGGTATAGGGAAGGATGGCTGATTCAGCTCCTTTTGTGAACAAAACCTTTTCTCCTGTGGAGAGACAGTTTGGAATTAGATAACTCCTCATGCAGTTTAAGAATAAACAGAACATACATGTTATGAAGCACATGCCTGAGGGCGTCTGCAGGATCACACTCATTCTTCTACGGTTTGCATCAAACTCAAGAACGTGGAGGAGTTTGTACCTGTAAGCAGAATGACAACCGTTACAACTCAAAAAGCTGTGATAACTTTATCTACATGTAAACAAGATTCCTGATTGATTACAGGATTCCTACATTGATTAGTACAAAAGTGAGCCTTACTTCTCTGCTTTTCCAAAAGTTTTGATCTCCATGTTTTCTCCACTGCTTCCTGTAAATGCAACACCCATCCTAAACAAACACACACAAGATTCAAACAAACACACTTTAAGATTTAAAGGGTTTGTTTACCTTAAGACATAAGGGATTTGTAGTTTTTGGGCTTGTGAAAAAGATTTCACAAGTTTCCTTACACAGTTTTCATATGGGTTCAGAAGACTTTATTGAGTGGCATAGTTAATTAATAAGTAAATGAGTAACTATGTTTACATGCACAAGTCTGTAACAGAATGTTTATTTAGATGCGTTTACATGTCCAGATCAATCATTTTTTAAGCAGTAATCATGTTGTCTACTCAATTCTCAACAATGTCTTTATGTTTATTAAGCATCTCATTCAATATTATAGCCATTTTTTGTTACAAAAAAATAAATCATAAAATCTAAACATATGGCACCATAATGGCAGACATGTACTCACACATTAAGTTAAATATTTCAGGAGTAAGCATCACTGGGCACAATTGATATAATGTTACAACAGCTGTGTTCTCACCTCTTGGTAGCTTCCACTAGGGCCTTCTCATCAGGGGAGGAGGCGTAATACTCCATCTGAGGCGAGAAGCCATTGGCATGAGAGAACGCATCTCCCAGTCCATCTGTCTGATCGTAACTGATCTGAACCGTGTGACACAGTGAGACAGCTTTCAGGAACAACTCCTCCTCTCTGCTCTGAAAAGTGTAAACAAACATTAAAATCTAGAACAGTGTTTCTAAACAAAAATTGTTCCCCACAATTGTTTAATATTTAAATACTCCAGAAAATCATCATTTCTAGTTGCTTTAGCTTATTTTAACTTTATCTCTTGGTCATGCAGTTGTGCACTACAACATCAGGAAGATCTTTCTTGTCAGACCATGCACCACAGATCCTAGTCTAAGCACTAGGGCTGTGCAATATATCAAATTTCGATTTTGGCTCCAAACGATCACAAAAACAGTGATATCGACAAAAAACTATTATTAAAATAATTTTAACCATATTGCGTTCTGCTATTTTGTGTTCCGAATGACACACGCACTTCAGCCGCTATGTGAGAGATGATGAATATCAGTAAGCAGGAGACTATTTTTACATACTGTCCTATGTTCATTCATGTTAACTTTGGATAAAATGCGCATTTTAAGACAGGGAGATTTACTCGCGCTTCGTTGCGGCTGTGCTTGCGCTATAAAGAGCAAAACAGCATTTAATGTTTGAATTTCAGGATTAAAATAATATAATTTGGAAGCTGATACTATCTTCACATGCACCTCATTATGACTCAGAATATTAGAGCCTTGTAAGAATAAGATCAGTGACGCAGGTGACGGAGAGAATGCTGATGCGCTGCAGGGCTCAGTGACAGTCAGAGATGCCGGTGCAGCTGTTTGTGGAATTACATTCTAAAATAAAGACAGACTGTTTAAACCGGTGATTTCTTTTTCGCGTTTGTTGATGTATTTTATCATTTGATCTGAGATGAAGCAAATACATTTGTGCAGGAATTCCTTGCATTATAAAAGTTTAACTTGCGGGAATGGTTTAAATTATGCGCAATCCCGCGCCGAAATTCAAGCCCTGCTATCTTATATGGGACATTTGAGTATTTACTTATTCAGTTATTTTAATTGAAAGAAAGAAATGAAGGAAAATTTCATGTTCGCTGTTTTTTAAAAGCAATAAATGCAATGTGTCTAAAGTCAATGAGTAATCGTATTAAATAATCGTGATTTCGATATTGACCAAAATAATCATGATTATTTTTTTTCCATAATTGAGCAGTCCTACTAAGCTTTTAGGCTAGACTACTGCAATGGCTAGACTACTGCAATGGCTAGACTACTGCAATGGCACAGTGACTGGCCTTCTAGCCAATGCAAGCAAACCCCTGCAGATAATCCAGAATGCACGTCTGGTCACTAGTCAACTAAAGAGATCCCTTGTCACATCCTTCCTGATCTCACTCCACTGTCTACCTGTAACCATCCACATTAAATTGAAATATCTGACCCTAGCCTTCAAAACAGTCACCAAAACTTCACCCTTCTACCTTAACTCACTCCTGATTTAAGTTCCCTCCTGCCAACTACGTTTTGTAAATGAGCGATGCTTGTTTGTTCCCTCACAATACAATCTCTGATTTTTTTTATTACATTTATTTGATTTTCTTTCCATGCTGGCCACAATTGACCTATTATTCTTTCTTTCTTTCTTTTTTTTTTTTATTTATAAAGCACTTTCACACAACTACCAGTTGATCCAGAGTGCTGTACAATAGAGCTAAAAAACAACAACAACAAACAAATAGGAAACCACAAAATAACAATACAATTGACATGGCTAAATCCAAGGAACAGGCAAACCAGGTAATACAGAAATACACAATCCAGGAAGGTGTAACGGCATGGGCGTGGTCAGCCCCAGGTATAGTGGCTGCTGGGAATTGTAGTTCAAGTGACAATTCAGGTGACGGTTCCCACTAATGGCCAGAAGGGGGCAGTGTGGGAACCTCGCATAACAGAGCCCCCCCTCTTGACATGAGAAGGATCCGAGGGTAGAGCCGTAGAGTCGAAATCCCCGGTGACGTCGAGGATCCAGAGGACCAGAGCGGAGTAGAAGTCACCGGCGACTGAGGCAAAGGCATGGATCCAGAAGGACGCGGTGGAGCCGGTGTGACGGAGGACTGAGGTGGAGCCGGAGGAGTCAGACAGAGCCGGTGGGATGGCGGGATGAGGCGCAGCCGGAGGAGTAGAATCCTGAGGCGAGGGATGGTCGACGACAGACTGGAGCGGAGCTAGAGGGACAAAGGAGCCTGGTGGAGCTAGTGGACTGACGGGACAGGATGGAGACGAGGGAGCTTGGTGGCTTGGCGGAGCTGCAGGGTCAATGGGCCGAGGCGAAGTCCAGGATTTCAGGACCGGAGGCGAGGCTGAAGGATCCTCCAGCCACGGCGCCGTCGGAAGCTGGCAGACCCGCAGCTCAGCCACCGCACAGATGGTGGACTGAGGGTGAGCAGAGAAACTGTCAGCTGACAGCAGCAGTGTGGCTGTTTCAGCAAGGCAGACAGGTTTATGCAAGAAGGGGAGGGTGGGTGGGAGAGCTTGCTCCAACATCATGATACCAGAATCTGAGTCCATGGAAACCAGTGTAGGCTCACCCTCAGTACCTGTGTAGTGGGCGTAGCCTCCCTCATCACCATTGTCCTCAGTGAGCTCTGATGCCCGCTCACGCACCGGACTGGACCTTGAACCGGACTCTGGCACCACCGGACTGGACCTTGAACCGGACTCTGGCACCACCGGACTGGACCTTGAACCGGACTCTGGCACCACCGGACTGGACCTTGGACCGGACTCTGGCACCACCGGACTGGACCTTGAACCGGACTCTGGCACCACCGGACTGGACCTTGAACCGGACTCTGGAACATCCGAACTGGACTCCAAACTGGCTTTGCACTCGGGGATGATGATGGGAACTGAGAATTCATCCGTTGCATACCTTGGACGACCTCCTCTGTCAGGGCCATAATCCGTGCCATCTGTGCGGGATCGAAAAGTCCAATCCAAAATTGTGGTGCTTGAAAGGATACCTTAGGGAAAAATGCCGCTGGATCTTGTTGTGGCAAAGTCTTCTGTAATGATGGGTCGTAGACACAGGGATCCATACGCAGCATTTTATTGAGTTGTCGTACAATACAAGGTCAAACACCAGGAAACAGGAATGGAGCATGCAAGGCAGATCATACACGGGAAACAGGCAATGGTCAGGGCAGGCAGCAGACAAGAGAGTAATCCAAAATACAGGCAAGGGTTGGGGCAGGCAGCAAACAACAGAGAAATCCAAGGAACACGAAATCCAGGAAAACGCTCAGAAATGTCTGCTATGGCAAAACAAGACTTTGCCCTGAAGTAATGTCCAGAGGTGGTATTTATACAGAGTCTTAATAATCATGAATAGGAAACAGGTGTGATGGCATGGGCGTGGTCAGCCCCAGGTATGGTGGCTGATGGGAATTGTAGTTCAAGTGAATTCAAGTTCAGGTGACGGTTCCCACTAATGGCCATAAGGGGGCAGTGTGGGAACCTCGACGTAACAGGACCCTTGATCTAGGGACAAAGAGGAGACCGAGGTTACTGGATCTTAGGGACCTATTTGGTTTATAAGTAGAGATTGCCTCAGAAAGATATGGTGGGGCTTGATTATCCAGAGATTTAAAGACAAAAGTAAAAATTTTAAAAATAATTCTAAATTTGACTGGTAGCCAGTTTAGTCAAATAAGAATGGGCGAGATGTGATCGAACCTCCGTCTGCCCGTCAGCAACCAAGTAGCAGCATTTTGAACCATCTGTAAACGCATTATAGAGGATTGACTTATTCCATAGTTTAGTGAATTACAGTAATCCAAACAAGATAGAACGAACAAGTAAATAATCTGTTCAAACTGTTTTACAGAGAGTAAAAATTTGATTTTTGATAAGTGGAAGATACTTGATTTGACCACAGCACTCATTTGTTTCTCAAATCAAAATCAAAAAGAACACCAAGATTTTTAGCGCAAGGAGTGAAGTAGGAAGATAGATGGCTGAAATGAAGTGCACAGTCATCATATGACTTTAAACCAAACAAAATAATTTCGGTTTTGCTCTCGTTTACCACTAAAAATCTGACTTACTACACTAGAGTTGCAGAAACATGATGTCAGACAAGAATATTCATAGGCTGATGAAAATGAAAACAAAACAGGCAAATTTCAGGCAATGTAGTGTTCGCAAAGCAACATTTGTAAGTAGGGCTGCCCCCAACTGGGAACTTTCCTAGTCGACTGGTAGTCATTAATGCCTCTGCCCATCTTTACTTCTGAGAGACTTTGCCTCTCTAAGACATCCCTTTTCTAGCTAATCATGTTTCAGACCTGATTAGTTGCTAGATGTTCTCCCAGATGAATCTTTTCAAAATTGCTTTTACAGCCCTTTGTTGCCCCCATCCCAACTATTTTGAGTCCTGTGGCCTTTTTGGGTCATCTGTTACCTTCTCGAAATAAACATTTTTTATGTCCTTTGGTTCTAGAATTAACACATCTGTCCATCACAGACCGTGTGACTTTACAGTCTTTTATTTAATATTAGACTAATTAAAATTAGTTTGACTAAGCCTTTTCTCTTCGAATAACGATTAGCCAACTGTTAGGGGGCAGCCCTTGTTGAAAGACGCAGTGCCAGGTATTTCTAATGCATGTCCATTTATTTAAATAATTCAAATGTGTTGTAGTAGTTATCATCATTTCAGTCGATTCTATATTCATAAACCAATTATAATCTTAGTATCTCTAATTAGTTTTATTAATATACATCTTATAATGAACAATAAAAACTTAATAATACTATGTATTCTTAATTCTGTGTTGTACATGTATGACAATTTTTCATTTTCATTAAATGTAAAGCTGCTTTAAAATAATGCAATACTGTAAAAAGCGCTATTTAAATAAAATTGAATTGAATTTTATGTCAGTCTGCTTTTGCTTTTACTCATGTATATAGGCAAAAAAGCCTATAACACCATGTTTGGCTGTTTTAATCGGCACGTCGCTATTAGCTGTGCCGCTGGTTAAAGGTTGAGACTAAACCTTACCAGACACAACACAGATCCGTCTGGGGAGTCTTCTGTCATTCCCTCAGGGACAAGCTTCCCGTTGATCTCCTGGTATTTGGTGCCATTGATGGAACATTCCCTGAACCGCATCTCATTCTCGGTAAGAGTTCCCGTTTTGTCTGTGAAAACGTACTCCACCTGGAATGCAATATTAACATTAATTTCTACATTTAAAGTATAAATTTAAAGTTTTTCTTTTATCTTACAAGGATGATACAAAATCTTTGGCCACAGAATTTTCTACCAAATCCTATATATCTTTTTCTACCTTCAACGTTTATTAAATATCTGGTGAATTTGAAAATGCTTTCAGTTATAAGTAAGAGTGTAGTACTCTCACCTCTATTCAGTAAATTAAAGACAGAAATATTCCAACACAATCAAAACAGAAAATGTGAACTCAGGTTTCAGATCTCATCCAAGCGTGCTTATAAGACACATGGCTTTCTGCGCACCTGGCCTAGCTCCTCATTGAGGTCTGATGTGTTGACTTGGGCTTTCTGGTCACTCTCCTCATGATAAAGATCTAAGTCCCAGCCAATGAAAAACGAGCCCAGAAACTTCTGCAGCTCAACAGTTACATACAATGAAATGGGGATAATGAAGTTGTACAACACCAGAAAAGCCAGGAAATCAGAAATGAACTTCAGAATCTGTAAAAAGAATAAAGCCGCATATCTTAGAAAGAAGCCACGCATCTCACATTGTGTTTTATGCAAATCTTATAAGTTACAGTGACAAAAAAGAGATTAGAATCCCTCTCTGAATAAAATCCAACACATTGACAGAATGCAAATATATTCACCTGAATGGACACATTATTAGCTGTTGATTCCTTCTACACATTTTTAATGTTGCTCTATGTACACACAGAGACACGTCTTCCTGTTTTATTTTTATATTTTATGCAATGAGGACCATGTATTTAAGGGTGTACCCACACTAGGCATGGTTGCCTTGTACCGTGCCCGAGCACAATTAACACACAACTTACCTGCTTAATATACATGTTTGTTTACATAACCAAAATTATTATTAATGAAGTGAAATAATAAAAACTTAATAAAAATGGAATAACTTATCGAAATACTTTTTAGGGTCCAACCACTAAGTGTTAAGGCCCTTTTGTTTTTCTAAAAAACGATCAAACTGGTCAAATTAACCAGGCTTTAGGGGTCAAATGTGCCCAGGCACAATTCAGAGTACCTAGTGCGAATACACCCTAAGACATCTTGTGAAGTTGCAAGCAGTTTAAGAAAAGCATTTCAAGACCTCTGCTTTCTGTTGTGTTACGGGAAAATGGTGTGTATTGACCTGACTACTGTTTCTCTCCTGATCAGTCTTCTGATTATAAAAAGGCTCATTCCACTTATTTTCTGCCTGCCAGGCGTACTTCAAAATAGTGCTGAGGATGGCCTCAAAAAGCAAAATACCCAAGTAGATGATGAGAAATGTGTTCATGGACCTGCACAAGAAAGAAAAAAAGTGACCACTCTGGAGTGGTAATGAATAAACTGAGAGGAAATAAGAACAAATGTGACAAAATACTTCTCTACTGCAGAGCGCTTCTGGGATTTGCACTTGTAGTTCAGAGCCATCTTGGACTCCATCCCGGTATACACTGCCACACCTGCATGATGTAATATTAATTATTTACAAAACACTGAGTGACACCAACGTTAAATACATTGTGTTTTTTAATTACAAAACACATAATGCTGAAGTTTTATCTAAAAATTTACCTGCTTAATATGTATGTTTGTTTACATAACCAACATTATTATTAATCAAGTGAAATAATTAAAAATGTAATTACTTTCTGAGACTTATTATGGCACAACCACTAAGAGCCCTATTGTTTTTGTGGAAAATTGTTTAAGGCATTTGTGGCCCTTAACATGCCCCAAAAATCTTAGAACTTGGCAACACGTCAAACTTTAAAACTATATTCAGGTGTATTCAAGGCTCGTAACATGTTTAAAATGGCATGAAATTTAGCACACATTTCATAGTGGCCGGCTGTTAGGTGTAGGCAAAAGATTAGACATTGGCATGGAGATGGGGCTTTGAATAAATTGAGTGTTTTTAAAGCTGCAGTTAGTGATGTGGATGGGCTCAGTGATACTGTGACAAGTTAATGATTGTTAGAGAGGAATGCAGTGCCTATAAATTTACCTTACAAGCAACTGTATAATATTGTTTTTAGATAATGTAATTGTATATATGTTTTTTTGTTTGTGTCAGGATTTTCAATTATAAGTTTATGAAAGTGGATAATTTTATTAAAAAAACAAGACAGACAGAGATTTGAGAAAGTGAGTGTTTGCAGTGTAAGTAAATGTTGAGAATAGGAAGAATAATAATGAGCAGTAATATCACTGCTATTAAATTTGTATTCCCATGAGAAATCCAAGTCTCATTCTACTCTGAGATCACAAGTGCACTATTTCATGCTTTCTTTGATCTAAAAAAAAGAACAAAAAATTACCAAAAATTTCTTTGGTGTTTTTTAATCTTGCGCCTCGAAGCAAGAGGTTCTCTGGTCCTAAAGGTCTGAAAAGACAAAACATGAGTTTTAACTCCAAAATTAAACTACAATCATCACATAACTGAATAAAAATACCTGACTATCTCCTCTCCTTGCTGAGTTACTGTTATCCTTCCAACAAACCTGCAATAAGAGAAAAAGGAAACAGTCACAGGAAAGTCAAACTCTCAGCAGTTTGATAGTAAGTCTACATCGATTATACAGATGCAGCATTCTAAAACACCAAATACTAAAGCACCAATAAGTAAAATCAGACACGAAAACATTTTAAATATATGATAGAAAATACTGACAATGCTTTTGCAACCTGCCATAAAATAGACAACAAAACAAACAAACAATAAATAAAAAATGTTAAATAAATAAACAATATTGGCCCTGACAGATACTGGTTACTGATATATTGCACACCCCTAGTGTCACACAGAAGCAGAATTGTAAAGCTTCCCAAGAACAGTGAAGAGGTTTTTGTAGAAGTTTTTGTAGTATCTAGAGGAATACCTGTATAAGTCAGCTTCCGGCTGCTGGCACTCGATCACCGCCTGCAGAGACTCCAGCCGTGACACTGTCTGTGACACAGCCGTTTCTGGCACTGAAAAGTGTGTCTACACATCAAATCAGAGAACATGTTCAGTTTAACCCTAGTGTCTGCAGAAACTTTTGTACGAACAGAACATAAAACGCAAAACTATTTTTTAAGATGCCCATAAGAACTCTCCTAAATGCTTTGAAACAACCAACCTGGCAAAGCTAGTTCACAAAAAAACTCAAAGAAACTGGCATTAGTTACTAAACACATGCAAGCATTCTGTCAACAAATTGTCAACTCACAGGTCAACATTTTCATAAAGCAACAGATAATATTTTAGTTGTTTCTGTATGAAAGACTACACCAAACATGGCAGCTCCATGTCAATAACACAACCTCATTAGTTTTGCCATGTTTGGTCTAGTCTTTCATACAGATAAGAACACGCTCTTTTCAATTGCTAAATCAAATAGTAATGATTAAATGGTAATAATTTTTCACAAATGCCTTTAAAAGGCATTAACCCCCTGGAATTCTATGGATTGCTTTTATTTTTGAAGCTTCAAAATGCCAGGCACTATCCAAAGCAGGGAAGAGCAGGATATTATTTATTATAACTCCAATTGTGTTGAAGTCATATTCATCTAGGATGCCTTTAGAGGAAGTCATTCACGGGCCAATTTTAATTTTAGGGTGGAATATTTCTTTAACTTAAGTAACAGAAAAAAAAATGTATTAATTGTATTAAAGAAAAATCAAGTCCCACTATTTAAATGTTTTATTTAATATCCCGTTTTACTCATTAAAAGCAGAGCTTTTTGTAGATTTCCAATACTCTACTTTTAAATGTTGCGATTCATCTCAGTTGTTTTAGTCCATCTGCAGTCTGTTTTAGTCCATCTAAACACTATACTGCATCTCTTTATATTTGTTGAAAGTCAGCCTTATTTCACAAATTAAGAACAGTCACCAATAGTTTTATAATACTGTTATAATAATTTTATGATCAGAGGGTAACAGAGCAAAAAACATTTTATTGACTGCACCTAATACAACATATCAGGAAACATAAAAAAAAATAGAAGAATCTTCTAGTGAAAGTCCATGAGCCCAAAAAACTTGAAAACAGATGAAAACAAAGACCTTCAGATTAGTCTCTCCGTCAAGGCTGGCAGTGGTGATATGGCAAGTTCCCTCAGCACGGTCTGATGACAAGAGCACCAGGTCCGCAGGAAAGGTCTCATCTTTGGCTACTCTCACAATATCTCCTACCTGCACATGTGCAAAAACACAGTTCAGCCTCTTCAGCATATGACATACCAGAACCATGTCCTCATGGCATCATTAAACACATATTTTTAACATCTGTTATTATCAGTGGTGCTCCATACGTTTTCATTAGATGTGAAACAATATTGATTGACCTATTAAATATACAAACATACAAGTGTATATGTAGCATAATCTTTATATACATATCTTTTTGATATGTTATAATAGTGTGGCTAAGACAAACTATAAAGTAATGCTAAGTCAAGTTAACTGAAAAGGTCACCACTGATCATTATTGGTTATTTATGTGGAAGGAGGAAATTTAATGTCACCATGAAATCAAAATGTACAATTTTGCTTTATTTTTGCAGCATAATATTGCTGTTTATAATGGTTTATAAGACCGTTGCAACTTCCATTTTATGGTGACTTTAAATTCTGCCTCTCTTGCACGTTTTTATAAATAATAATATAATTATTAAAGCAATAAAATTACTTAGCAAAATATTTTTTTTTACATTCTATGCACCTTAAAGTTATGCACATTATTAGTAGTTTTATGTATTTTGTTTATTTATTTTGCATTCAACTTATTCAGAAGTGATTTTAAAATTCTCAGTGATGTTGGCTGGAACTCACTCGGATATTCTTTGATCGGGTCTGTACTAGACTACCGCTGCGCACAACAAATACTGGGGCTCCATTTACTTCATTGTCAGCTTTGTGCCGCAACCAGTCCTCATATCCCTGTATGAGTGTGTGAAGACAAACATAAGACCAACTGTTTACACTGCAATCACACAGGCATAATGCTGTGCACACATCATTATCTGTGAACAAGCAGCATAAGCCTTCATGTGCTCACCTGTTTGATGGCAGTTACGGTGATGACAAAAAACAGAGGAAGTCCACTTGTTATAGGGGAAGTGGGTGTGTCTATCATTAACTGAAGGGAAAAGAAAGTGTTATCTGGTTAAAAAACTGGGTAATTTTTATATAAACTGTGCTACTGACAAAAGAGAGCAGGTTTATTGATGAAAAACATTGTCATTGTATTGTTTTAAACATTACACATCCTCAGTCTCTCACCAAGCTACATTTCCCAGAAGCACCTATCTGGATTTATAACGACACACACCTGTTCTTCATTCATTCTCATGAGTATTTTATGTATGTATATAGCCCTCAGTTTTGTCAGTTCTGTCAAGTCTTATGTTTCACACCTCCATGGACATTGCTGTTTTAATCTTTGCAGTCCTTTCATGTTTTTATATTTAGTTACTTTCATATATAGTACATTTTTTTCTTAATTTTATTTATATAGAACTTTATAACAATGTTGCATTGTTTCAAAGCAGCTTTACATATAATGAAAATAAAACGCAGCAAACAGAAAAATTATCAAAGGTACAACATATATAAAGATTCCTTCCTATAACTGACAACTAGATAGTATGTTAAACACCTAAGATAAGTTTAGTATTATCACAACAGTTGTGACATTGTGGCATATTTTCTCTTCGTTCTCTTTCTCTCTCTCTCACACAAGATTAATGTATTTATTGTATTTTAATGTATTTATTGACCCTTCTCCAGACCGACATGTTTAGCATGTTTAGTGTAAAGTGTTGGTGTAGTGTGACTAGCAGAGGAGCCTGGCCCTTTTTGTTTCACTCTGGTTTGACTTGGTTTATTTTGGAGTAGTCATGTAAGAATTCCTGTATTTTTGTTTACTTGTTAGGGTTTCTTGGTTTATTTTTTGGGGTCAGGTGTCACGCTGAAGCCAAGTAATTCCCTTTCTTTTTCGTTTTAATGCAGTGACAATGAATTTGAAACTGGAACTTAAAACTTAAAACGACAAATCTTCTGAAACCATTTGACAGCTTTGAGGAACAGATCAACATTAAAAAACAGTGACCAATCCATTAATGAAAATGTCTCCTTTTGTGCGTCACAGAAGAAATACTGTAATATGGGTTTAAAATGAGGGATGAGGGATGGTGAAAAATGCCAAAATTTTAATTTTTAGTAAATTATTTCTTCAGACATGCATACATGATGCCATTAAAAGTCCTGGAATGCATTAAATAAAAGGTCAACAAAAAAGCTATCAGTTGTGAGATGGGGACTATATGGAAGAATCAGGACTTACCTGAACTAAGAAGATAATGAGAAAATAAAAATTGGCTATTCTTCTGAACTGCTCAAACAAATTCTTGGGGACAAAGTTCCATATGGTGTACTACAAAGAGAAAACAACAAGAGCATGATGGATTTTACTGTCAAATCCACAGGCAGAGTAGGAAAAGACCGCACATGGCAGTCAAATGACTCCACATTTACATCTGTAGCTCTGCTACAGATCCTCTTACATTCATTGTATAAGACAGCAGAATCATTCTGTAAATCCCTACCTTGGAGGAAATGATCCTGTTGTCTGCAAATCTCTGAGGAATGTAATGGCCATGATGTGGGAACTTGTTTGCTATGTAAACTGTCCGTGTGTCACTCTGATGGGGAGGGTCAAAACCCTGTAAGAAATCAGAAAAGACAGGCTGGTTTATGTCAGAGAAAACAAGCTCAACACTTTCATACTGCAGCACAAGAAAAGAAAGAAAGCATCATATCAAGTAATCTACATAGTGTGGAAATAAAAATTCAACATTTGATTTTTTTATTTAAGAGTTAAAATTAACTGCTATATTATTTTGAAACTTTTCAGAGTGTTTCTATAAACCACCATAACTCATAAACATCTCATGACCCCTTTATTATGCAGTGCAATATATATGTTTGGGTCTGGTATAGCACCGTTAACACTACTACAAAAATCTGCTTGGGTAATGAGTATAGTTTTCTATTTCTCCTGGACCACAGAAATACAACATTTGCCTAATCATGTCTACATTTTTTTCATAAAATTTTTTCATTCTTATTTTTATGACTTTTATGAGTTTCCACAGAACTGTTTAGTCAATTTCCAAAGAAATTAAGAAAAAGGTGTATAAATACACAATCCAAAATGAGCCCTAACTTTCCCATTAAAAGAAAACTGAAACCAAGTATGCAGATGTTTACAACCAAGGTTTTAAATGAAATAAGTACAAAGATACCACCCAAAACACTAGCATCGGACAAACTACCACCATGTTCCATGTTCTGTATATATAAATCATTATACACTTGCACTTTTGATGAGATGCTAAGTGCATTTCATTGGCATAAAGACAATAAAGACACATCTAATGTAAAATGTGTCTGGTCTTTCGACCCGTTTTACACCTTGGGTTAGTTGCTTTTGGCAAAACTGGGCATGACAATCAGTCCACAGAAAAATAAAAAAATGCATTGTATAAAAAATGATAAAACTAGCTTTGGTGGTCTGAAAGCAAAAAACAAAATATTACCTACAGGTAAAGTTATGATGTAAGCTAAATATAATGTCTGGCTGATCATCAGCCAAACTGGGCACTCTAAAAATCAATTATTAATTCAGTTGTGTGGGGCAAAGAAATTCATTATGGATGCACTTTCACAGTACACAAGAGTTAAACCAGTTACTATTAAATTACAAATGCTTTTATTTTGATATTGTGAGCTACAGACACGTGGGCTACATGCAGAGTGTGTGGAAATCTCAAGCTATGCAATTTCCTCATACATAAAAACATGCTAGGGTGCTGTAAATGATTGCTAGGGCATGGCTGGACAGTTTCCATGGTGATATGTAAAGACTATTTGCCAGTCTGAGTCAAAAGTCTCAGTCTGAGTCACTTGTCTGTACGATGTTCCTCTCACCTTTTTTTAAAGGAGGTCAATGAGATGGTTGCTAGGATAATTGCAATTGGTTGCTAGGGCGTGGCTATAAAGTTGAAATGTCACTACTTGTTGCTGCATTCTAAGCCAAGCGATATGATGCAGTGCTATGATGTCACAAAATTCAGCCCAATGTTAAGTCTATGAGTTGGTTAGGGTACTGTAACCTTTGTGCTATAACATGATGGTCAAAATGTCCAGAACACAGCCACAGATAGAAAACAAAGCTCACCGAAATGCTTTCCACCCACTAAACTGCAAGTTTTATTACATTAAATAAATGTGCTACAGGTATTAGCTTTCACCGTGACTACAATTAGTGGCAAACAATTTTGATCATTTTACACAAGGCACAGAAGTTGCTCTATTTGCTATATCCTTATGTAAATGTAAATTGTATTATATCAAATTACAACTTGGATTGAAACAGCTATTGTCACTAATGTCAGGATCTAACACTGATAGTAGTACTGGTAACCCTGCTGAAAATTAAATAACATTTTTTCAGAACAAATCGATAACCTGATAGCATTCTTTAGATGCAACTGTTGGAGAGACCTGACATATAGAGGCCTGAAAATAGCATGTGGACAAAGCCTGTCTGTAAAATATGTTTACAATTACTGTAGATCAAAAGAGCCAACACAGTCAACTTAGCAAAACATCTCGCTGACACATATTTTTAAAGAATTTAATTAAAGAGCAACAGGTAGCTAATGTGACTGGTAACATGAATCTATATGATACAGCAATTATAAATCTTAATGTTAACATCTGCATTTACTAATCCAAATTTGTATTTGTTAACATTTGTTAATGCACAAAGAACTAATAGGAACAGACAATGAATAATTGTATTGGTATAAACAGCATTAACAAAGGTTAATAAATGCTGTAAAATATATTGCTCAGCCTTCTTGTTCGCTTAAGCATTATTAATAATAATTCAGTGGTATCGATTCAGTATTGGTATTAAAATATTTTCCCTGGGGAATTGTACCAAAGTCATAATTTTGGTATTGTGACAACACTCCCTGAAATACACGTGCAGTGTTTCTGTTTACAGTGTCCACTGTGCAGTGAACAAAGAAAGAAGCAGCACATTCAACTGACCATACAACAGATGACTTGTGAATGAATAAGTACAAAACACCATTTCCAAGTACGTACCACTGTTATTGACTGTTTGGACATATGAACACGAACGTATTCGTTTGGCTGTATACAAATATAGCCAAAATCACCCTATCTTTTTAACTGTATGTTTTGGTGATTTTGTCAGACAATGTCATGGTTATAAATCAGGACCCTCAGCAGTTCAGCGGAAGTGACTTCTGGTTAACATGTAATATCAATGGGTACTTTATACTCGTTTCATGTCTGACAACAGAAACAGAATGTATGTATTCAGTTGTATTAAAAAAACTGTTGGTGACAGTTGAGGGAGAAGAAGCAAAACAAATCTGAAGTGCCAAAAACAATGTTGTTTGGCTACCAGCATACTTCAAAATATCTTTTGTTTACTCATGAAAAATCTTTTTCGTTACTTATGAGTGTGAGTAAATGAACTATCCCTTTTATAAAACAACAAAATGACAAATGCTGCTTTTCCACCATCAGGCTGAACAGTTCTAAAAACATTAAGGAATGGTTACAGTTATTTTCCACTCTAGCTTGGTTGGGCATGGATTCATTAGGCTCACTAGCTGTGCTGGTAGAATTCATACAGTGACATCACTACTCAAAACTGATCATTTGTTTGTTGCCTGGCTACCATTTTCTCTCATTTCTGGTCAAGGCCGCTTTTTAAGCAAAATAAACATGTTTGTTGTACATTGTAATTTAGCAAAGTAAAGATCAGGTAAAATATAGAAGTATCTGATAATCCTTTATAACGTGGTTGCTATTTAAATCTCATACAGTCTGTAAACTCTCTTTTTTCCTTGGAAAAAAAGCTTGGAAAATGAAACCATATCCATATAGTAGTGCAATGCAGTGTTTTTTTTTTCATTTGATTATTTAATTTAGTTTTTGAATGCTAATGTTAAATAGAACTACTATACCTAAAATATGTAAAATTAATAATAATTAACAATAAATTGTCTGTCATTCTTTAATGTTTTGTTACCTTGTAAGGCTAAATCTAGGAACTAGATCTGCTTATGCTGCTGATGTTTTAGAGCAAGTATGAAGACTAGCTACTGCTAATACACACATGCTGCAGTTAGCATGCATGTGATTCTGCTGCAGTGTTAGGCCCAATATCCCGTAAACAAATCTAGTTAGGTGAAGCTGGGGGTGGAGGGAGGGTGACTGTTAGATGTCTCATAGCGCCCTGTGCCATACTGCTTACAACATGCTAACGACATTATTTAAATATTAAAATAGAAGCATGCATGCAACATGAACAAAAATAAAAGCCACTAACTGTCATATTGTTATTAACATATGAAAACTATAATGGTGGGTAATAATAGATTATGATTTAATTTTACAACCCTGTCCATCAAAATGACAGACAATTAGAAAGTCTTTTGGAAAGACTTTCTAACAATTAGAAAGATGGACAACAGCAACCATGACATCACACACCTCCATTTGCCAAAAGCAAACAATACTATACTTATAGCTTGCTGTAAAACTACAGAAAAATCATAATCTTTATACAGAAACCTCAGATGGCCAGACAGGGATTTATCTTTAATGAATCTATAAAATATTGGTGTTCAAGACACCGTGAGCCTGGACCCTAGAGATCACATTATTTAGCAAGTTATCGCATATCACATTTTTTTCAATATTGTGCAGCCCTAGTCGTTATCAATTGCGCAACATCACTGCATTATCAATATGCCATGAAATTATAATTACCTGGGTTAGCTCGTGCACGCCGCACATATAGTGGACAGCAACAGGTAAAGAGATGTTATTCTAAGAGTCATTTTCTGTTTTTTGATGAACAGTCAGTTCAAAAGAAAAACCCAAATGGACTTTGTTTAAAGCCACAATCCACACCTCTGATGCGTGAACAATTGGCCTTGAAGCCAAATGAAAGAGCGTGAACAAGCCAGTCAACTTTAAAAACATTGGCAAGAGCAATACAACTAACCTATGAAGTTATTTAAAACACAATTATCCCTGCAAGTTATTAGAGTTAAGAACAAAACCTCAGTTGAAGATAGTCCTCCAGATAGTAAAATATTATAAACATGACAGCGCAAAATAATGTGTCATCATAAAAAGAATAACTTTCTATATTAAAGCAACAAGCTGTTAAGCAGTGCTTTACTCCTTGTGCTCGAGTTTGACCCAAGCTCACATTTTGTGAACAATTTTACGTTGTCATATTTTTGCTATTTGCTTGTATGCTACACACTTCATCTTACAGCTGAACAGTATATTGTATTGGTATTACCTGAACACTTATTTTTTAAAATAATAAAGAACTCTTCTTCCTCAATCTATTATTTCTATATCATAATATGGAATAATATCAACAACCAATATTTTTAAATTGTAACAGGGAGCTGGTACAATATAAGACTATTGCAAACACATTTTGAAAGGAAGGATGGAAGATATTGTCTTATCATCAATATCGACAAAATTCCAGAAAATAAATATCTTTATATTTTATGTCAATATCACACACACGTATTTGTGAGTGTGTAGTTGAGTTTTCTGTGTGACACTGTGTGAGTATCATGAGAATTCATTGCAGTTTTAATAATTAAAAAAACCTGCAATGTGTTGATTTATAAATTTGCAAACGGTTTGTCCTAAAGCATTTTAAGAACACCACACAAACATATAAACGTAAAACACAACAAAGAGGGTCTTTAGAAACCCTCCTGGACTGCTTATATTACCAATAATACACTGTCCAAGGTTGTTCTTTAAAACACTAATATTCTAAGTTCTGAAAATTGTTCAAGTACAGTTCTACCTGGCAGGCTTCCTTTTCAGCTTTGCAAAAACACCCTGCTAATACAAAAAAGACCAAATACTCAAATTTACTTAGTACAAACCCAATTACACAGATGAGCATTAGAGACTACAACAGCACAGCATCAATGTGAAAAACAAATGTGGTTCTACACCACCAACTTTTTTCATATCAAACTAACCATTTACAGTGAAGAGAAAATTTGTAGTCACAGGGTAGCAGACTTTCAGAGAAACACCCCCCCGAAAATAGGCCAGATCTAGAAACACTTCCTGTGTGAACCCAAAAGCATTAGGACACAGCCTTCCGCTGTACAAATGCTGCATTTCTATACAAATGTTTTGCAATTTCTGAGTTAAACAGCCTCTCCCACAACCAAATCAGAAGCTTACATTTGTTTTTCCTAGATTGTTATAACACAGACAATAGACAGTAGGCTACAGGTAACAAATAGTTTTAAGAATTAATACCATCATACATGCCATCAAATAACACAATCTTGCAGCATTTCACAATTTTAAAATTTTGCAATTTCAAAATTTTACTAAAAACATTTTCTTCATTTTAATGAAGCATCCCAATAAAAAAAGATAAAGATATATAACAAAGCATCCCAAACTTTGTTTAATGCAAAAGAAATGCATTGCAAGAAACTCATACTCTGCTATAACATATACTTTATGGCTTCTCCTAATGTCATAAAAGCTCATTTAAAACAACTTTAGATAATAACAATAATAATAATAATATCATCATCTATGAATAGTGTTATTCTGCATGTTTTTGGAGTCTTAAAGAGCCCAGGGATAAAGTATAACACAATGCATTTTTACATAGTAAGATTTTCTTTTTGATGGACACACTATAGAAGTACACTTTTCTTGTCTATGACAGCTGTTGTCATAACATATCAGGCAGTCCAATTATATTTAAATGTTTTGTTTGCTGTACTGTGTACTGCGCTTTTGCCAGGGCCACAACGGCCTGGAACACAAACAACGCTGTAACGGGAAATCACCTTTCTGTGTAGACCTGCTTTGTGGTTAAACAGACAGTTAATGAATATGGTGTCTACTACCCTTCGTTTTTAAGTTATATTAAAAGATCTGAGTAGACAATAGGTTCTGGGGTCTCATCAAATGGAAGAGTAAAAAGTAGCAACAGATCACAGCCTACAAGTTGTCATAAACTCTATCCACTATCAAAGCGCATCATAGCTCTGAGACTTCACACGTGTTACAGAAAACGCTATGTATTTTTTTTTAGTAAATTGTCAAGTGTTTAGAGACAAACAAACCGCAACTACTAAAAGCTGCATGCGAGTTGAGTAAACACTATGAGCTCTTGCCCATAAAACACAAATAAACGTTAAAGACCGATAAATAAATCCTTCTCTTAATGATTTATATAAAGTATGCCTTATATAAATCAACTGACCACTGGTAATTAAACACATCTATACGTAAATTAATAAAACAATTTATACGAGAACGGTTTTATATATGCTACATGTTGTCCTATGCTATTACAAATTGGTATTTAATTTATTGTAAAATCATTTAACTAGCAGACAGGGGCTAGCCTGGAGCTAACTTACTGACAGAAGAGTCATTAAAATCAGCAAACAAAAGGCATATCTCTGTGAAAGTTGCAGTATAGAACAGTCAAACGCAGTTTAAGCGGATGTTTGTCGCACCAGCTGCTGTCGGATCCAGCGGATCATCCTCAGCTGCCGTAGCTCAATCAGCTAGCCCGCCTCAGCAACACGAATCCCCGCAGCACCGAAGAACTCGCTCCTCCCGACGAGTCTTCGTCTCCGCATTAAACGGAGAACACGCGTCCATCGCTAATACCCGAAAACCGAGCCATTGTCAAAGCAATGCCGCTGCGCTGATGTCGAAACACGAACGCTTCGCTTAACGGACGCGACTTCTGACTGACAACATCCCGGAAATGGCGTCACCCGGGCCGCTCAGCTTCTGAGACGAGCACATCAACGAAAAGTTGAGGTTGCTAGTTCTGAGTGAATTTGGTAAGTATCTACACGTGTCTGGTTTTATTACGTTATATCAACTGAATTGACCATAAAATCTGTTTCTGTGGATTATGATACATTTACTGTACACAAATACTCTATACATAATAAGATGTAGTTAGTACAAAAGTAAAAAAAAATCCTTTATTTCATGAGCCACGTGTTATTGTTCAAACCTGTATGGCATTTGAATTGCGTAAAACATAAAACTTTTGAAGGACTTTTTCATACACTTAACCCACCACACATGTCTAGCTTTGAACAAATAACTATAAGGGAGTCAAAAAATTAATCCACGAGATACAGGCTGAAAATCTTCCCATCAACTGTTGTTCTTGTTCTTTTAACATAATTGAATTGGAGGACTGTTTGTTTAGACCTCATCACCCACTACCAATTTCTTCTGGGGTCTCCCAGTTGCACTGCGAACTTTACCAACTATATTATAAAACACGCCTACTGCATTGGATTGATGATCACTTTAAATACTACACTTTACACTAGCATTTTATCACTTCTTCACACTTTGCATTATCGTTGCATGCAATACATAATTTTATACTGTGAAATTATTGTTTGTTCATATTGTGTGTTTTTATTCATACTATTTATTGACTTTTAAAGTGAAGGCAACATGTTTTACTGTACTGTGTATTTTTATTGTTGTGTATTGTTTATTCTTATTATTCTTACTGAATTATCCTCTGTGTTTTTAATATTTGTCCTTGTTTTTATTTTTTTATCTATATTGTTTCTTATGCCCTTCTACCCTGTTTTTCCTGAAATAATGGATAAAATAAAAATGTCATTGTACTAAGTACAGATGACAATAAAGATCACAATAAAGAGAATGAAGAGACAGACAAGCATCAATAGTGCTTGCTGTTGATGCATCAGCTTTAAAAATGCAGTTATTGTATGGCGCAAGGAGTAGACTTGGACTAAAAATAACTAACTGTTACATGAATATAGTTTGATAATGCAAATACTGCTATTATTAGCAGGTATGATATTTGTCATTTTTGTATTTATGTCTTACAGTATGCATTTTCTTATCACAATTTTTCAACAGGATGATTATCATGCATATTAAAGGCAGTTTGGGAGCAGATGCAGACGTTATACCATGTCAGTAGTATAAACCCAGTGTATGCGCCATGAGGATTAATCTGTCAGAGAGCACTGCATTATACTGTGATATGCTGAGTCTTTCTGGATTAGTTCTGGAACACCACAGCTTTTAGAATCCTTACTGTCATACAGTGCATCCGGAAAGTATTCATAGCGCTTCACTTTTTCAACATTTTTTTATGTTACAGCCTTATTCCAAAATGGATTAAATTCATTTATTTCCTCAAAATTCTACACACAATACCCCATAATGACAAGGTGAAAAAGATTTTTTGAAATTGTTGCAAATTTATTAAAAATAAAAAACCTGAAAAATCACATGTACATAAGTATTCACAGCCTTTGCTCAATACTTTGTTGAT
>JAZGTK010005146.1:0-22988 GCA_036877625.1 Ambastaia sidthimunki
CGATAACATTTTCAACCTCAGGACACTCAATTACTAAGCATTGTTCCTCCATCTTTACCTGCAACCTCAGTGCTCCATTATGTTCTATTTTTAGAAGCGGTACCATTTTTTTAGCTCACGTGCGGCGCAGGCGTCCCTGGAGGTAAGAATCACCCTGTAAGAATAGTAACAGTTACGTTGGTTTCATCACCTAAAGTAGGTCCAGTTCAGGGGGGAGTTTGACGGTTCTACTGATTGATAGACTCTGGGAAGTGTCTAGTCAGCGAATGGTTTCAGTCTGTTTTGTCTTATAGATGCTAAATGAATGAGGTCCAGGGAGTTCAACTCTCCCCTGACTGTTTGCCTTTATTGGTTACACACAGCCGATGTGTTAGTTTTGAATGCTGCCAGTTTTGGTTTGAGGAAGTAAAGATGAGGTATTTGTTATAAACAGTGTATTTTTGTCTCTGTACAGTAGATAAATAGTGGAGATGATAAGTTTTTATTATTTGAGGTGCTTTTGTGATTACGGCCTGTACATGGGGATGCAATTGTTGGAAAACAGCTTTATGTTGAGCAATTACCCTAATGTTCGCTTTATTATTGCAGTAAACGACTGCAGTTGTTTATTTGACAATATGTATGAGTTATTCATCTAATGTTCTAACCACAGGCCTTAAAGTACCTTAAAATACCTCAAAGTTAAATGGCAGCCCGTCTTGTTTGTCCCGGCAGATAGGATCCCGCGGACGTTCTTCAGTAACCTGATTGCAACGTTTGATCGAGAGTAAATTTGATGGAACTGCATGTCAGAAATAATTAGTTTCACTTCTCTGCCTTTATGCTAACCTTCTTATCCATTAAACTGGGCCACCCCAACTAGGTTGTTTTTAGGTTGTAACAATATTTCCCCAACGTTTCCATCAGTACAAAAGTGTTAAATGTTTTTTGAACGTTCTAGGAACATTTTTTTAGACATTCTATTAACATTATTGCTTGTTTATGAGAACATTATTCAAACGTTTTATTCTGTAATGTTTTGTTTCATAACATTTTGATATACGATATATAACATTAAAAATGTTCTCCTAACCTTACTGCAAGAATGTTTATGATAATGATAACTAAGAGAGAACTTCTGGTAACGTTAGCCAACATTCTGAGAATGTTCCCTGTTTGCTGAGACCCCGCCCCACTCCATCAAGGTAAAAATCCACACACTTCATATAATCTTTGGTATGTGATGAGTTTGAGGGTTAGATGAACATTAACCCAAAATTGCTGATTTAATGCTCCGACTGCTTTTACCTTATGCCAAGTGCAACTCAAGCTGACCTACTTCCTGTGAGCTTCAGTCCCTGAGCAATTGGCTGTTGCAGGGATGGGCATATAGCTGTCTGCGTATCTATGGAGACAGAGATAGAAAAAGGGAGAAAGATACGTGGATAAACAGGAACGGTCAAAGCACACACAGCAGCCTGATAAGTGACGCGCCATTAAAAATGCCAGTGTAATGGCAGCCGTGTGAATTATAAGTGCAGACTGTACAGTACAGAAATCACAGGTTGTGCCCTGCAACACATTTTATAACAGAAATGCAGGTACTCCTCCATATCATTAAACATTTAGAGTGTGTATCAAGTCACAAATGTTGTTGCTCATTTCTTTCTATTAAAAAACAGTCTGTTAAATATGTGGGCTAAGGTTTTCTCAGCAGACATCATAGATTTGTGTTGCAATAATGCGACCATTTAGCCTATATATGCCAAAAATATTAACATCAGCGTTTTTTGAATACAGTGTGAGTGCTGTTTGTACAGAAAAGCATTACAGACGATCCTGTTGCTTTTATATTAGCAGCATTAGCTGACAGTCAGTGCTATGAGAAATAAAAGAGCATGCCAGTAGTCTTCGATTCTGGTTTGGCACAAGTGTAATCTGAGTTTGGCAAACCTCAGGGCTTCATTTTTGTGATGAAAATTAAATTGGAAGGACCATGAGAAATATTAAATGTTCAAAGACTGTTGATTCAGCAAGTAATAAGAAAGTTTTGCTGCACTGCTGGGATCTTTCCGAGATTGTGCCTGTAACTGTGGGAAACTAATTCCTATATGCATGCACAAAAAGATTCAATTACTTTAAAAGGAAATGCATTGCAAAAGCAGTTTAAATTGGAGATTCATTTGGAGTGCAATTGAAAATGACACATTGGTTTGCATTGTGGTGTGATATGGCAACCAAAACATTACAATTCCTCTTTCTTCTTTATCTTTTCCACAAATTCCTGTCAACTTTTTGTTAATAATTTCAGCATTGGGTGTGGTTATCTATTTTTAGGCTTTATAAACTTGTAATTTTTAAGATTTTAGTTTAAAAATCATACATTAATATACATTGACAAAATGTTTACTATTTAAAATGTAACTTGTGTAATTTGTAATTGGTCTCTTGCATCTACTGAGCCATATAACCACAAAGATGGTGTCATGTTGTGTGATTCTCATATACAGCTGACAGAGAACAGAAAGATGTGTGCTGATTGCCATGACAACAGTGAAATAGCTCTGATACAGCATCTCAGAGACTACAAGCCAAGCTTACCTAAAACTTCAACATCCAAGCTAACAATGTTAGGTTGTAAGAACGTTTCCCTAACATTTCCATTAAGTAACAAAAATGTTAAGAATATTATTTAGAATGTTCTAGGAACATTCAAGAGAGAGAACGTTTAAAGAAGGGTAGAACCTTTAAAAAACCAACTTTCTGATAATGTTTCCTGTTAGATAGGATGATACTTTTGCTGTTTTGTAAGTACTGATGTGACCTTCAGTAAATGCAAATCTGTATTTAATTATTAACGTACATGCACATAATTTTAGACAATGTGAATAGATGGTGTGTGTGGGAGTGTAGTAGAATGATAACATTTACTACAGTAGGATGATTGTGTGACATGAACATTATTCTTTTACAGTGAAACTTTGTGACTCACCCACTGGTTGCATAAAGAACTTTCTGGAAAGCAGTGTTTTGGAGTAATATTTATAAATGGTTCTGGTTCTGGTGGGGATTGCAGGTTTGTCTTGATAAGGTTACAGATAAGGTTGATGTATTTCCTGTTGAAAGAGGAAGTTGTTGAGTTACTGCAAGAGCTGCATGACGTAGAAGAAAAATGCAATATGCGATAACTTGCTAAACAATGCGATATGCAATACAAGAATGTGTTAAATTTAAAATAAAAACTAAATGTAAAATTAATTTAAGATATATTTTTAAAGCTGAAAATGATATAATCAACATACATGTTTCACATTCTTTCTGCAAAAAGATTTTTTTTACGTTGTCGTATATTATTAAGTTGTTAGTGAATCGTGCTAAGAATGCTACAGATAAAAATGTATAACCAAGCAATAATGTTAATACAACATCTAAAAATCCTGATGTTTTGAACATTCCTAGAACTTTCAAACTGACATTTTTAACGGTTCGGTTACTTAATGCAAATGCTAGGAAAACATTATTACAATCTAAAGTTGTTAGCTGGGATATTCCTGAAGCAAAACCAGTTGAGAGTCAGTGATACTGATGAAATTTCTCTTTGTCCAGCGACGGGTGCTCTGCTAGCCTAGCATAACTCAGACAGCCTGCTAAATTATTGAGATCTCTCTGTACTCCTGGGAGAAAGGCAGCGCTGAAGGAAGATTGGATGAAATAAACATGAGATGAAGGAGAAGAGGAACGAGAGCGACAGGAGGAAAGAGCTGTAGTGGTCAACCATTCAGGGGGGATAAGAGCTTAGCAGAGAAAAGAGTTGATGGACAGAAACATCCGATGTGATTACAGCGCTGAAAAATGTGAATCCCAGCTAACAACTTTACGTTATAAGAATGTTTCCGTAACATTTGCATTAAGTAACAGAAAGGAACATTCAAAATGTCCAGTTTGTTTAACAATATTGTTTGGTTTCATGAAACTTTTCTTAAAATTCTGTAACATTCCACTAACAACTGGAGTAAAACATTTTGGACATATGATATATAATGTTAAAAAAATGTCTTACAAACTTTACTGCAAGAATGTTTTCTGATAACTTGCTGAGAACATTCCCTGTTAGATGGCAAGTAGTGGAGTGTGTGAAAGGAGGAAGGAATTCAGTAAGCAAAAAGTGTGTTTGGCAAAAGGCAAAAGAGTCATGAAGGAGACAAAATGAGACAGGAAAGAGGGATTGTGGGGGACAGAATAAAATGAAACGGGAAAGAGGGATTGTGGGGGACAGAATAAAATGAGACGGGAAAGAGGGATTGTGGGGGACAGAATAAAATGAGACAGGAAAGAGGGATTGTGGGGGACAGAATCAGGAAGACAATGAGTTATTCTTTATTTGACCACGGGATCAGCAATAAAACCATGACCCCTTAGCCACTCAATGTGTGTCTGCCTTAATTGAATAGCAATGTGTGTCCAGAGTCAGGGATGGGCCTTCTTAAATGATAACTATTGCAGCAACACTCACCTTGTAAAACCAAGCTCAGCGGGGAGCCATAAATTGGGGCAGAGAGAGAGAGATGGAGAGAACCTGTTTCATTCTGGAACATGCAGATACTGAAGATGCCTGATTCTGCTATTGCTTTAGTTTGTTCCATCAAGAAGCTTAAAGTCACCATAAAATCAAAGAACACTATTCTAACTTTTTATGAAATATTGCAGTGTTTATTCTAAATTAATTTTTACATGCAAGTCATTGTTTTTTCAAAATTCATTTGCTCTTGTAATCTTTACTCAAAAACTGAAAACGTACTTCTTTTTGGAATTGTGATCCTTCTCGTATGATGTCATTCTGATGGCTGGGGGCGGAGCTAGAGCCATTAACCACTCCCCTCCAGCAGTCAGTTACTGCGAGCGTTAAAAGCCTGCTGTTTTATAGCCAATCAATTCCCAGTGGAAAAACAAACCACGCCCCCCATTTCTTTATTTTGCTCTGAATTACATCATAACACTGAAGTGAGTTGGAACATCCGGTTCACACTGACTTTAACTGGAATATGTAGATTATAACAGAAACATGTTGATATTCAGCCCATTCAGACAGCAATGCTGATGCGTAAACATAAAGCTAATTTGTTTTAGTTAAGATATGCAAGCGTAGCTTGATAACACTGTAAGTTTGAAATAGATTTTTAGATGTTATTTTTAGAAATTTTGACTTGCAACATGAACTGGGCTTTATTTTCCCTAAACCTTACGGAAAAGCAATAGTAATAGTCATCTACTAGCGATAAAAATGACAAAATATTTGCATGTCAACCATTAATGACGAAATTGAAACTTCTTCATTTCTGTGTAATGGTTACACAATGAGGAAGTTCATTTTTTTTTGTACAAGATGTTGAAACTAACCTTCCAGAATTGTGCAACTGAAATAATGTGTTTTTAACTTGCATGCAAAATAACTATCCTGTTGTATCCTTAAATATACAGTTTTTATCCCCAGGTGTCTGGGTGGCAGTTTATCATAAGCCAGAAATTTATGACCAGAGCAGTTCAAACAAAAACCCAGAATCCCAAACCCTTTATTTCATTGCCACATTTATCTTGTAGATGCCTCATCTCTCGTCACTGCTACCCATCCTGGAAAGTCATAGAAATGAATTACAGCCGTCCATCATACGGTGTCACAGAAACACTTTATTGATCTGTTTTTGTGTTTGTGAGACTTTTATGATGGATATCAGAAGTGTGTGTGTGTGTGGGTGGGTTTACTTGGCACATATATTTGGGACCAAGTTGTACCCAAAAGGAGCAAAACCTCATTCTGAGGACGTCCGCGTTTGTAAAAATGCTATAAAAAACATTAAATATATATTGTAAAAATAAAGAAATTGCTCTGTTAGGGTTAGAGTGTGGGTTAGGGTGAGGTTATATTGTTTATAACTACCTGTGTAAAAACAGCAACAAAGTCTATGGAATGTCCCCATTTAGATAAACATGGATGTGTGTGTGTGTCTGTGTTATCTGTGTCAAACTAAGAATTCTTGATCTGTAAGTGTGTGTTTGTTTACTCGGTGTGTATGGGTAAGCATTGGGTTGGGGGAAATCAATATTTCAAAGTATTGTGATACTGTATCCACATTCTCGCAAATCAATATCTTTAGTTAGTTTTTTTTCAAATTAATATTGTGTGTAAAAGAAGATTGACCACCGTTCAAAACCAGCCTGTGAGAAAGCAAATTGAAGAACACTCAATTATTTTTATCCAAGAGAAATGACAAACAACAAGTCCAGATTAATAAATGTTTATATCAAAGACAATGAATCATTCATATCATTATTGTCTATTATATGCCATTACTCATGTATTGATTTGTATGTGTCAGTCTTTGAAACAAGAAGACAGCGATCACACTCACCAGAGTGGATGAAAACTTCTCCCGTTCTTCATCAAATAGATTTAT
Organism: Ambastaia sidthimunki; assembly: GCA_036877625.1. Lineage (NCBI taxonomy): Eukaryota > Metazoa > Chordata > Actinopteri > Cypriniformes > Botiidae > Ambastaia > Ambastaia sidthimunki. The sequence goes on from JAZGTK010005146.1 coordinate 6,432, forward strand.
TTTCTTCCTCATCCTCTTCAGCAGAAATAATGGGTGTGTTATTGAAATGAGGTGCAGTTGCTCTCAGCCTGTGCTAATTTAATCCTCATGTATAAATCATTTCATGAACTATTTACATTTTGATAAACATGAAATATTCATTCATCATAAGTGTTCCTTTTCACCTTAATTTTTTGGTTTGTTATGCAAAAAGCTCTGAGACAATAACAGATTTACAATATTAGAAGACAGGAGAAATGTCAAATATCAGACTCAGAATTATACTCGACTGTCTTGATTAATCAAATGCATGTGTCTGGCATAGAGTTTTTAAATGTTGTTGTGCTAGCCAAAAATGGCCAAAAAAAGGCCAAAAAGCGTTGGATCACTTAGCTTACTCTACATATTTGTCTATTAGTGTCAATAATGTTTTACAGTTATGCATTTGGAAGGCGCTTAAGCAGTTTACAGTTTATTCAAGCTGTGAAGTTTATCAGTATGTGTGATTCATGGGATTCGAACCCACAACTTTTCCACTACTTCCGCAATGCTTTACCAGTTGAGCTGCTGCTTATGTTGTGTTATAATTGTGTACAGTCAATTAATGATCACAGTATTGTCACTAATCCTAACAGATTCCATTAATGAAAGTGAAGGCGATGTTTGAAGGCCTCTGTCACTGGCCAGCTAGTCTCATCTTTCATAAACATCACACACCAAAAGACACACTGGTCAAACAATGAGCTAATGCCTCATGATATTCCTGGATCACTCACTTTGCTGGCTCTTTAAGTATCTATTTTTTCAGTGCTTTTCTCTGCAGAGGGTGTTTATGTGCCAAGATCTTCTCCTTTCACAGTCCAGCACTTAGAGAACAGAGAAAATAAGTCTGCAGTTTCCCTTTAAAGGCAGGGTGGGCGATTTTTAGAAACATTTTTTGGTATGCTGGTTGAAAGTCTTTTCATATCCTGATAGCAATCAGTGGTTTAAGTATATTTAAATAAATGTATGTTTTCTGTGTAAGGTACATTACTATAAAAAATGTTTGTCCAATCATTGCATTCAGTCCGAATGCAATAATAGGATGTCCTGCTTGCCTGTCAAACTATGTGTGCATTCATGTGTGTGAGGAGGCGTGGCTGTAGAGAGCTCTCTGAAGGCAGGGCGGAATCTTATGCTTTCAAAGCTAGCTTGAATAGTGATAGAAAGACATGAAGGAGGGTGATGAAGGGAAATGACCAAGGTAAAAAGAGAAACGTTATATGTAGCACAGTCTTCTTTCAGTTTGTAACTGACCCTGTCATCTTCGATTCGTATTCAACATCCTTGTTGTAAGATGATATATTTTCTCAGGAACTTCCTGTTGTTACGAGTGTAATTTTGCTATGCCCGATTCAGGGTCAAGCCACCACTCAAATGAATGATGTGGCTTCAAGTGAGAAGTCCTCAAATTAGGCTTATCTTTCAGTGGCATGAGGTTCAATTTGTGTCAAGGACGGTGAAGACAACACCTGTCATCTTCAAACACATGCAGTACAGAGAGTGGGAAACAGCCTTGAGCAACTGTCTGATTTATCAACAGCAGGTGAGAGCTTCAGTTTGACAACAGTGTAGGAGTTGCCATGCGTAAAGAATGATACTTCAGCTAGACTCAACAATAAAACCCATTGCCTCTCTATCGCCACCTCTGTTTGAAACATAAAACTGCAGGTTACTTTACAAACTTATTGCATTTATTGAAGTCAGATGAAGCCAGATTGACATTTCCTGGAAAATCTCGCTCAACAGCTCCAATTATAAATCATTATTTTAAGCTTACCATTGGGAATCGGGCTAAGACAAGGAGACAGTTTTGAACACTGATGTGTTATGTACTTGCTCAATAACTGATTTTTGTTTTAAACAAAAGAGTTATGGATTACAGCTTTAACACCGTGTCTTAAAACACACGGAGGCAGTTTAGTATGTTTGTACACAAGAGATATCTCAATTACAGATCGATACACAAACAGAATGGGCTGCTTTCAGGCTGAAAATGATTTAACAAGGACTTCCAAAGAAAAAGGATTGTTAACAGTCTTTCTTCACTGACCTTTAATGGACTTAAGTTAAGATGGACATGAGACTCTTGTGTATTGCTGTCACGCCCCAGATCATTTTTTCATTGTGAATGAATTCAGGGAGGGGAGATTTTATGATTGCTGTCAGTGTTACAGTATTGTTGAGGCTCTCCAGAGCTTGGGGACATTAGCATAAAAATGCGAACTGCTCCATTGACTGGAAAGAGTTTTGAGGAGAAATTCTTCTGTTTTCCAGGACTCGTTCTGACAGAGACAGTTTTTAATAAGGAAAAGATAATTTTCTTTCCTCAGTAGAAAGAGAGATAGAGAACCCCTCCAGCTAACAATTTTAGGTTGTAAGAATGTTTCTGAAATGTTTCCATTATTTAAAAACATTGAAAACTTTATCGTGAAAGTTGAAACTTTCGAAACATCCACTTTTTTGGACATTGTAGTAACAATATTGCTTGGTTGTAAGAACGTTTTTCACATTTTTAAATTTTGTAATATTTTTCAAATGTTTCACTAAACACTTTTGATACACGATATATATCGTTAGAAAAATGTTCTGCTTATGTTACTGCAAGAATGTTTTTGATAACTTTGAGAGAACTTTGAGAGAACTTTGAGAGAACTTTGAGAGAACTTTGAGAGAACTTTTAGAGAACGTAAGCCAATGGGAAAATCCTGCAGCTCAAGATTTAAAATGGTTTGTAATGGTTGTTTAGTAGTTTAGTTATACTACATGTTAAAGTAGATAAACTGCATTGAGGCAATAGACAGAACACCCTACTGAGCAAATCAAACGAATCAGTGAATTGTTTAAATGAACAGTCCCCATGAAACGATTTGCTGAAATAAATCAGATTTTTCAGTGCTACTTTACAGAAAGAGGACACTGCAGGTCTAGGGCAATGTGTTTGATTCTTGCTTTGAAACTATTTGCATTGTGAAAAGCTCTATACAAATTAAAACTTGACTATTATCAGCCCATGTGTGAGCAATACAATGGGACAATAAAACAGCAAAGAAAACTGCTTGTTACTGGAAACGTTATCTTTTGAAATTTTTTAAAAGCACCTATTGTCATATTGAAAATGTAGTAATTTGGTTAAATGTGGTTAAATATAGCAACCTTTATATAGTTGGTAACTACAGCTGGGGGATTAGAACTGAAACGCACACACACACAAACACACACACACAGGTGAGGTGGAGAGGCACCTCAGGCTAAAGGAGTGAGACATGATTATTTGTCATGTAGCACAGAGGGGCCTGTCTCTCTTTTGCATTACAATCTGTCTATCCTACCTGTCTCCACATTATACAGTAACGTCACATATCCCAGATAACAATTTTAGGTTTTTGTAACCCCGACGTTAAAATTGTTTTTTGAATGTTCTAGAGATGTTCAGAATGTCCATTATTGTTGGCATGTTGAGTGTTGGCATTATTGCTTTATATGCAATAATGCATTATATGATTGCATTACATGATTTTTTTAATTCTGTAACATTTTTAAAATATTCCACTAACAACGAGAATAATGTGTTTGATTTGTAAAATGTAACGTTAAATAATGTTCTACTAATGTTACTGGAAGAACGTTTTTGATAACTTTAGGAAACGTTTAGAGAATGTTAGCCAACACTCTGAGAGTGTTCTCTGTTAGCTGGGTATATCCTTCCCACAGAAGCCGAACCCATAATGCATTTCGCTGAGCAGACAAGGTGAGACAATGTCATTCAGTATTGAAGAGGAAAGCTCAGAGTAGTTCAGTGTAATTAAAAATGGATCGTTTACCCAATTTTGAGGTGTGCTGTGCATTTTTATGTTTCTTCGGTTCTGTTTATACTTTCGCTTGGCACTGTTTCTTCATTGTTGCATTGTTCTGTGAAATACCAGGCTGCAAAGTGAAAAAAAATCAGCTGATCCAGCAAGACTCAAAACAGAGCAGTTTGCCAAACTTTACATTTATCTCTCCAGGTCTATTAATAGTTAATGTTCTGCTCGTTGCTCTTATGCAAGAGGTGGATTCAGTAAAACAACAAAAACACTGAACCAGAATCTACACTGACACTTCTAAACTGTGAACAGCCACTTACCCTTTCTATTGTTGTTATATACAGTACCATTATCTATACAGTATATTTGTTTTATATATATATATATGTGTGTGTGCGTGTGTGTGTGTGAGAGATAGAGAGAAAGAGAGAGAGCGAGAGAGAGAGACAGACAGACAGACAGATAGAATGTTTTGTATTACTTCAGCCTTGGTTAAACCACTTTAAATAGAGGAAGTCTGTATGTAGGTTATGAGGTTGATTCTCAGTCAGGCTGGTAAGATGTTGTTGAGCTGCTCTGTCATGCACAGGCTTCATGCATGAGCTCAGGTAAGCATTACTGTCTATTCATCTCTCCTGGCCATGCATAATGCATGATGGGATTGCCATGCTGTCGTTCACCCCTCATCTATCACGCTCTCTCTTAAAGGAAGTAGAACAGCCTGCTTTTATTTCTACCTTTCTAGAAAATGTGCCCTTGCTCAACCCTGTGCCAGTACAAAGGCTGTTTCATTCTTAAGAATCTCTTTTTCTTTTGCACTGTGTCGAGATGTATGTTTGGTTATAGTCTGGGTTAAATTTTAAAATAACTTTAAATTCAACCTAAGCTCTGTTGACACCAATTGTAGCATTCCAACGGGTTTAGAAGCTCCAGTCTGATGCTCAAGCGTTCTTATTGGTTCAGTCGTTCGTCTGCATGCAGTAAACCCAGCCAATGGAAGAGTGAAAACTCGAGAGCTTGCATAACAGATATGGACTCACATAGCCTCCAGCATACATGCTCAGAGTAAGAGCTGACTGGCCAGGGTTTGCACTTTGTGTTCTTTCCTGCTTTGTGGTCATGTTGAGAAATAAACAACATGTCTACGAGACACCTCCCACCACTGACCTGTATTTAACCTGTATGTCTCTCCATCTCCCTCTCTGTCTTGTTGTCTCCCGCTCTTTTTAATCCACAGACAAAATGACTCCACAGAGGGGCTCACATACAGTTTTAAACACAACGCGTGTAAATGTCTCATCTCCTCGTGCCCCTTTTCTGACTCCTGTTTTCAGAGTCTTTATATTTAATGGGTTTATCTGTAATGACTCTCTCCTCAGTCATTATGCTGGGATGAATCAGCCACTGAAAGAATACACAGGTTAATTAACCTTTAAATTAGGTGAACCATTTTCTGTAATGCGTCCATCTGTATAACTGAGCTGCAGGCAGAGCCTGTGATATTGTGAAGTGTGTTTTCATACAGTATGGCATGCATGCATGCCTCTGTGTTACCTTTCCAGCCAACATTTCATTTTGTTTTATTGATTTATTGTCTGTTTCTGTTCATTGATGGTTCAGTGAAATGTGCTATTATATCTCATATACAGCATATTTCTGATTTATGTATCATAAAACACACCTTCTTACAGTTACAGTTACAGTCCCCATAACCCTTAGCATCTTGCTTTTATATTGGCTTGGCCATTTATTAAACTACAAGGAAACACTTATAGAAACTTGCAAGCAATATGGCTGTGTTTATGTGGCACTTTTTATTAATGGTTCTGTTGGTTCAGTTATGTATTTTATTATTGATGTTTTCTTATAGAGTTGTCACAGTACCAGCATTTCGGTAGTTGATACCGGTACCAGTGAGAGTGTATCTGCTAAGCTGTTTTTACACTAAGTGCTAATGCACAGGTCCTATACGGTTTTATAACTTAAAGCACTTAAATTGACTTAAAGTTGCAATTCATAACTTAAAAATGAACAAAATCAGTTATTGAGCAAGTACATGACAGATGACCTCTTTATCTTACCCCGATTCACAACGGCAGTTTATAATAATGATTTATAATTAAAACTGTCTTGCCAAGAAATGGCTTCATTTTACTTCAGCATGTTTAATGAAAGAATGTAAACTAACTAGCAATTTTATGTTTCAAACAGAGATGAAGAAGGAAGTTACAGATTATAGCTTTAAAGCAAACAGACTGTGTTTACATTAAAATAAAGACTGGCAAGACTTAAATGTTTATTAGACCTTTCACATGTGCATTCACACATAGATGTAACAGCATTTTACAAAATAAACAAGCATGCTAGTATGCATGCTAGCTTTTGAAAACAACCAAAGACTGAACTTGATACTACCAATACTTTAGAAAGACAAGTTTTGTTACATTATTTTTTAATATTAGCGATACTTGGCATTGAAATTAACTTAAAATAAAGAGAACTGAGCCCGTGTCTGGGACATAAATTACATTCCTATGCCTTGTTGTGAAGGTTAAGTTTCATTTCTTTTTCTGATGCATTTTCCATTTCTTTTCTGATTTAAGATTTATTCCTTTTGTTAGATTCTGTTATTTTTTTCTTCTGAAATGGCAGAGCAGACACTCAGTAGTGACAGAAGAAACAAAGTCCTTCTGTTGTGAGTCTCTGTACCAGAAACAAGATCTCTGGATGGAGTCTAATGGTATAGCAGATGAAGAAGTGAGTCCTTTGAGTGTAATACATTGAGCACTGTTGTCTGAGAGGTGAGCAGGAGTACAGGGTCAGGAAAATCGACCTTGAGAAAGAGAGAGAGAGAGAGAAAGAGAGAGAGAGAGAGAAAGAGAGAGAGAGAGAGAAAGAGAGAGAGAGAGAGAGAGAAAGAGAGAGAGAAAGAGAGACCCAGCTAACAGGGAACATTCTTAGAACATTAGCTAATGTTTCCTAAAAGTTCTCTTAAAGTTATCAAAAGGTGTTCATATAGAACATTTAACGTTATTCTTAAATTGTTAGAAAAACGTTTAAAAAATGTTACTGTTAATGTTACAACTGGTAATGTTAATACAGTGTGTACAAATGGACTTACCTAGAACCTAAAAATTCCTTTTTAATGTTTTAGTAACTTAATGGAAATGTTTGGGAAATGTTTTTACAATCTGAAATTTTAGCTGGGGAGACTATTCAATACATCACTCCCGTTTCTGTATCTTTTTATCTCTTAGATTTGCTCCTTTCTAAAATATTTCACCAGCTAGCTGTTCTTTGTGAGTGCTGGTGTGCGCTAACACATTGTTCCCTAGACAGTGTGATTAAATCAGTCTGTCTGTTGAGGGCAAATGCCTTCAAATATCTGTAGATTTTGGGAGAGATTTGTCGGGTGACATTTTTACGCTAAGCATAATCATTTAAACCTATTAATTCCAAGGATTTGTAGCTGACATACAGATGGAAATCCACCCCGGCTATCTCTGTAAAATGATTATCCTTATCCACTAATCACAAATGGCTGGAAAAGTCATGGAAAATCATAGGTCAAAATGTCAAGGAACTCATTTGCATTAGATTTCCATTTCTGCATTTAGAGGCACTTTCATCCAGAGTGACTTACAGTACATTCAAGTTATTAAGCCTATGCCTGTGTGTGTTGCCTGGGAATTGAACCCCTGACCTTGGTGTTGCTAACGCTGTACTCTACCAGTTGAGCTCTTGTACCTTGTCCTGAATGTTGGTATGACGTTTCGATCCACAAACAGGCTGTACTGCCTCAACATCTCAGTGGGGACCTAATAACAAGAGTGAAGAGGGAAGATGTGTGTGTGTGTATGTCCCCTTAAGCACACTCACTTTTTTTTGTCAGGAGAGAAAATAAAGCCCTGAAGGACAGTCAGTGTTGTTAATGCTGTGAGGTGTTGAATTTTAGAGAGAGTTTTGAAAACAACCCTGTTATGTTACTATGTAAGAACGTTACCATAATGTTTTAATTAATTACAAAAATGTTTTTTGTAAGTTCTAGTAATGTTCAAAATGTCCAGTTTTTTAGACATATAAACGTTACTTCTCATGTGTGTGTTTGTGTGTGTGTGTGATTAAAAAAAAGTTTACTAAACTTACTGCAAGAACACTTTTGATAACCTTTAGAGAACTTTGAGAGAGGCTTAGAGAATGTTTCTCGTTAGCCGGAAAGCTGGTGGAATTATACACTAGCAAGTTAAAACTTTTACAGTACTACAGGTTTTATAGCTCATAAAGCACTTTTGTAATTAAGAATGCCCTTTTGTATTGAGGATGAATGAATGTATCAATACTTATTCGGGTTTTTTTGTCAGTCACTGCATAAGGAACAAAAGGTTTTTGTTTTTGACATTAAAAAAGATACATATCGATGCACATCACCTAAAATAGATGTGGGTTTCTTTCATTGTAGTGGTTTAACTAAAAAACTAAACGTTGCATATTTTATTGAGATCTCTCATCCTTTGTGGCTGCCCGTGTGGAAGTGTTTCTGGGTAATCTTGGTAGTACAGTGTTCTGGCATGTCTCAGGGGAAATATATCAACAGTGTGGAGCTGCAGGGTATTAACAGAGCTGGGGATGTGTGATCAATCCATTGTGAATGACCACTGATCCATTTCTCAAACCCCAGCAGCCTGGAGCACGAGACAGAGTGAGTGAACGAGTACTGCGTCTCTTAGATGAAGCACAATTCAACACACTTCCCGTTCATACTGCATACTCACTTTAATTAATTCAGATTTATTTGCATTAGCCTTTTAACAGTCCCATTTGTGCTTATATTCTTGCACAGGATGTTCTGACTCTGATTTCTGATTGGATGAGGCTCTTTCGAAGCTGCTGTGAATTATATATATACATGCACACTAGGGCTGCACGACATTGAAGAAAAATGGGATATGCGATAACTTGCTAAATAATGCAACATGGGATATGTGATACAATAATGCTTTAGGTTTGTAAAATCAGTTTTAATTATATTAAAATACATTTAAAAATGGAAAATTATATAACAAACATGTATGTTTCACATTCCTTCTAGGAAAAGAAACAAATATTCCAACTAACATTGATCTAAAACTTTGACTATACACAACCGTTTTAATTGTTAAAATCATTTAGTTGCGATGTACATATTGCGATATTATTGCGATGTACATATTGCGATATTATATTGCAACTTGTAAGTGCATGTTTTATGCAAACAGGTTCCAGCTGAACACACACAAAGTTAATCATTACAAAACATACTGCTTCAGAAACACTGCTCACAAAAAGCTCTCTGTGTGCAGTCTGTTAGCATTCCATGCTTATAATGTTTATTATGAATGCTAAAATGATGTTTTGTTCATGTGAGTTATATCTGATTATACAGCCTCCATTTATTAAAGCCGTCAAGGGAAAAACAGGCAGCATACAAGATCATCTGCACTGCTCGAACAGTAGAAGCAATTGTATTTTTTCAATGCATTATTGTTTATTATTTGTGGTGAGTGTTTTGGCTTGAACTGCGTGAATTACTGTAGGCTGGTGTGGGACGTTGTACTCGGTGGACAGAGACAAAGAAATGTGATGTAATATATATCAGACAAAGTATAGTGTTGACAGCTGACACTATCTGCTGTAGTGTGGAATGGTTTTGTTGTGGGATTTAAGCACTAGTAATTGTGTTAATGTGTGTGTGTAGGGGGGGTATTTAGCTAAACTTTGGTATATAATTGTACTCAGATGCTAGCAAAATTTGACAATCTTTCTTTATAAAGTCTAGGTTGTACATTTGTTTACAGTCCTGTTTTACATATTGTGTGTTTATTGTGTAACTATGTGGTATGAACCCTGATTCTAACCCATATTAAGTACATGCGGTTACTAGCTGGGTAAGTGCACCAAATAGTGCTAATTTGTTGGCAAGGCGAGTAGTAATCTAAACTCCTGACCCGACTGGGCCAGCAGAAAAAAATCTGTATTGTTAAGGCCTGGTCTATTTGAAAAGCCAGGCTAATGCTGACAGGCCTTATAAATAATAAAAGATCAGCCTCCAACATACAAATTAGTCACTGTGAGCAAAGTAACCTCTTTAATATTCAAATCGAATGTGTCTTTGCCTCTTCTAAAGGCTTGAAATCAATAAGCCACAGGACTTCATAACAAGAGACAGCCTCTCTTTGGCTGGTAAGCGCAGCTCTCTGAGTTTCGTAACTGAAGCTTTGTGTTGCACATCAGCTGCGCCTTTGTGTATTGTGGGAGATACGTGTAAAAGGATCTTCTTGTTTTGTCGTGACCTTTGGAGTCAGAGATGGGCAGAATGTTTAACAGAGAGAGGAAAACCTCTTCAGCTTCTGTTGTCACTTGTCGACACAGTTAAGAGATAAACAGAGACGGGGTGTGTAGTGTTTGTGGTGAAGCTGTGCTGTTGTGAAAGACACACTGTGGTCTGAGAGACAGGATGCGTTTAGATGCTGATCTGAGATCAGTCTTTATGCCACGCACAGACAATAGCCGCATGCAACGGTAAAGATAGGATGACTTAAAGGCTGATCTAGATTCAGCTATAAATAGAAACCTTGGCTGTAAAGTCTGAGTTATCAATCACAGTCTACACCTCAACCAACAGCTTATTTTTCAGACAGATCAGTACACATCCGTCCAAAAAACAAGCCGCCTGCTGAGAGCGAGAGAGAGAGAGAGCAAAAGAGAGAGAAAACAATGCAGGATGAGGTTTCAAGAGATGCAGCTTTTCTGCTGTACTTTGCATACTTTGCAACAAGGTGTCTGAAAGCATTTGACATCTCTCCACGACCACCTGCTGTGGAGCTGTAGAGTGTGTGTGTGTGTGTGTGTGGGTGTGTGTGGGTGTGTGGGTGTGTGTGTGGGTGTGTGTGTGGGTGTGTGTGGGTGTGTGTGGGTGTGTGTGTGGGTGTGTGTGTGGGTGTGTGTGTGGGTGTGTGTGTGTGGGTGTGTGTGTGTGGTCTTTATATCATGTGCCGTACCATTTTACATCCCCACAAAGATGATAAAAGTCACACAGAATGAAGGAAACTGATTATTAAACATACTAAATGATGCTTATTTGAAAATGCAAAGTGTTTTGTGCATTTTTTATTTGTGAAGTGCTTTGTTCAGCTGCCATATTTAGCATCACAATTTTCTATTCATTTTCCTGCAAGTGGCTCATGTCCTCATCTTCACTATATACAATATCCTTCATTTCTCCTCCAACTCTCTGTATAGTTCTTGCTGCAGGTGTGTCCGCAGGCCCTGTAGCAAATATTGCATGTTAAGCAAATGGGCGAGTGTTCAAATGGTGGATCCGTTATTTACTAGATCGATCCCTGACACTGAACTCAATCAGTTAGACTGTGTGGTACTTTACTTTAAACAGATTACACATCAAACAGATTCACACCAGCTAAAGTGAATCAAGCCATGCAATAAAAATATCTCTCTTAAAAAAATGTTCAGCAATGCCATAGAAAAAACATTTTTGGTTCTCCAAAGAACCATTTAGTCATAGGTTCTTAAAAGAACATAAACTTTCTTACCTTTTTATAGCCTAAAAAACATTTTTTCAAAGAACTTTTTATGAAACAGAAAGGTTCTACGGATGTTAAAGGTTCTTGAGGAATTATACAGTCAAAATGGTTCTTCTATGGCTTTGTGAAGAACCTTTTTAAGAGTGTGGTTACTATAAGCTTACTATAGTTGGAGTATAGAGTTTTTCATAACCTGTTTCTCTGAATGTTTGTTTATCTCTGCAGTGGGTTCTTGCGTTCGAGATCTTCATCCCCCTGGTGCTCTTCTTCATACTTCTGGGCTTGCGGCAGAAGAAGCCGGCCATTCCTGTGAAAGAAGGTAAGGTTCAAGACAGAAGAATGAGAAGAAATGGAGGCAGAGAAGAGTTGAAGATAAATGAAGTGTGGGGTGGCTCTTACCCCAACCCAGCTCATTATCGCCCCCTTGTGGTCAGAAGACGTTCTGTCCTCACCGGGGGTTGTTGTGAAGATTACACTCACAATACAGTTTAACTGTAACACATTTTTTTGTGTTGACCTGTATATTTAAGTGTTGTTTGTGGTATATGATAATGTCTATTTCTGATTGTGGTTGCATCATACACCTTTGCTAATCTGCCACAGATTGCAAAGGTTGTTTGGCTGTTAGAGCTTTAGCCATGTAGCATTTTATTTTCCGCCACAGATCACCATCATTTATGTCATCACGATGTCTGTGTTATTTCTAATGTTGAAATCACACCATATTTCTTTTATTTTTGCTTCTTCCTGTCATCTGTCCTTTGCTCTTGTATATCTCTCTCTGTCTCTCTCTCTATCATTCTCTCTTTCTCCTGATGCATGTTCAATGCATGCTGGACCAGTGTGTAAGTCAAACATTGTTCGTTTTTTTGTGTGGCTTAATGCTTAACTCTTTTGGGTTGGGAATTGTTACTCTGTGTGTCCTCTAATTGTGTGTGTGTGTTTCCGTGGACTCTAATGGTTTTTGTGTTGTGAATTTGTCAATTCATGCATCAATCTAATAGTACAGAGATCTGGGTGCCATATAACTATCGTAGTCTGTGTGTGCACATACTGCATAAACTGGTCATATGTCAATCCACACACACACAACAGGTTTTACTGTATTTGTGAGGACATTTAATTACAAGTACAGCCAAACCTGTACAAACACAATTACTTATCTAAATGAGGACATAACATTAATACATTAAACACGGTATTTTATTAATGATTATCCAAATGAAAACATACCCAGATGCCCCAAAAGATCAGATTTACACTCATAAAAAGGATGCTTCGCAATGCCATATAAGAATATATATACATAAAAACATATATAAGAACGATTTTTAAAGAAACCTTTAACATCCATAGAACCTGTCTGTTTCACGAAAGGTTCTTTGTAGTGATAAAACAAAAGAAAGAAACTGTTCTTTTAAGAACCTTTGAACTGAATGGTTTTTTGTGGAACTAAAAATGATTCTTCTATGGAACTTTTATTTTTCAAAGTGTTACTTTCAAAGTCAGTTTTGTCCTCAGATTATAGCTAAGTAAACACACACACACACACACACACACACACACAGGTGTCTTCTGTCAAAGTAAGTGAGAAAACCAATAAGAGCTTTTATGTGTCAGACCCCATATTATTCTGTCACACTAACATAAACCCACAATCCAAGCCACGCCATACAAACACCTTCTGATAATGACACAGCTTGGGTTCTAATAAAACTCACACACACACAGACACACACACACACACACACACATACTGTACATACAGAACCCCCACTCACTAAATTCATCTGCTTACTGAACCATCAGGTTATTCCCCTGACTGATCTTTGCTCTTTAATCCTCAGCTGTGTTTTTGCAGAGAGGGGACATATGTCAGATATGAGTTAGGAAATCGAGGCAATAAACACGGCCAGACAGCCTGTCACCGAAACAGCAGAAATATGACACGCCTCAATGTTAACGTCAATCGAATGAGATTTTTTGCAGAGTCGTCAGGGGCCAATAGTGAGCGGCGTTTAGCTAACGTCGCTACTTCTGTGAGAAAGTTGGAGTGGCTGCGACGGGCTCTTTTTTTAGAGCGGGCAACGCTGCGAGAGTATGCCAACTCCACAGGCCACAAGCTGCAGTGACAAAACACTTAGGGGTGGAAACAGAGTCAGCACTTACTATTAAGTAACCTTCTATATCCCTCTGTAAGTGCCAGATGCCCGTGTTTGCATTTCAGGCGAGGGTGCCAAAATGCAAGAGAGAAAGCTGAGTCTGATGGAGAGGCAAAACTGAATTGACTCGGTGATTGTATTTCTCAAAGCCATTCGTTAATTAAGTCTTCGTTAAATCATCTTAGCAACAATTATAGGCTTAATTTAGTCATTACCGGTGCAATGTAGGGCAAAGCCGTAGAAAGGAAAGGTTTTATCGGTGGAACACAATCTGCGTGGGAGTCAGTTTGGGCAAATCAGATTTAAGAAGCATTTGTGTTGTCTTTTGTGCCCTAGTTAACCTGTTACAGGCCTTATGGTCATAACACAAACCAGAGCACCGGATGTATTAAGCCATGGTCCTCAACCAAAATGTATTTCCCATAATTCCGTGCGTCACAAATTGCACACCATATATGCATCCTTTGCTTCCACCTTTCCTGTCCATAAAACAGGAAAGGTGTATATTTTTAGAAAATGTATCTTACGTTAATTTACCATTGCCAGTTTCTGTTCTTGTCTAAAGCGCATAAATGTAATTAAATGTAATGGAAAAAAAATGGTGCCAATGTGTGACGAAAATCAATTTAATTAAAAAAAAAAATTCTCTAAAACTAACTCTGTATCTTACAGTTTTGCTCCTTAGTGAAAATTTGTTTAGTTTTACAGATGTTTAGATACTTTTATTAAAAAAACTGAACAAAATGCTTAGGAAAGTGATTTATTTGCACTTTGAAGTTTCCTGCCTTAGTTGGGATGTAATAAAAGAGAAAGAAATATGAAATTGCCCACAAGTGCACCAAAATCACTTTTCCAAAACCATTTTTCTTTTTAATAAGCCTTAGCGTGCACACTTGAGAAACACAGATAGTTGTTTAACTCCAGATTGAGTGTGAACTGGAGCAGGATGCTGTGAGAGTGAATCATCTGAATCCTGCTGTCCACTGCTGTGTTTTGTAACATGTGACTGGCAGAATGTAGGTGTAGAATAGCTGTGCAACACAGTAATCCTGATTTCTCTGTGTTTCTGTGACAGCTTGTCCTGTGTGTGTGTGTGTGTGTGTGTGTGTGTGTGTGTATGTGAGACAGAGTCAATCTAGAGTCCACTTAGAGTTTATCAAACTGATCTGACATCTGAAACCCTCTCTGACTCTTTGTTTGCTCCTGATATGTGACGGCTGCCTCTTTTCTCTTTCCCTGTGTTCTAATCTCTCCCCAAATCTTCTTCTGTGACCAACGGACGTCCGGAAATGTCACGGCCATTATTTATTCTGTTTTCCCACAATTCCTCTCACACTCATTCAAATCCCTGGCCATAAATATTCCTCTTCATCCACACCTACATATGAACATCTGCACCCTCTTTAAAACGATGTCGAAACATTTACACCTCATTACAATACTGGATTTCATTTTACTATCACCTCCATCCTTCCTCCTCTCTCTCCCTCCCTCCGTCCTGGTGGTCTGTTTTTCTGGCTCTATCCAGCCTTCTACAGCGCGGCCCCTCTCACCTCAGCGGGCATCATTCCCATCATGCAGTCTTTGTGTCCGGATGGTCAACGGGACGAGTTTGGCTTCCTGCAGTATAAAAACTCCACGTGAGTCAGAAAATTTCACCTCCTACGCTGTGTTTCTTGATTTGTATCTTTCTCTCTCTAGCCCTGTATGACTAAGACAGCTATAATGGATTCTGTTCTCACCAGCCAGCTTGCTTTAATGGTGTAAAAGCAGTCGTCATTACCACCTGTAATAGTGATCATGTGAGTGGGTGGATGGTGTAATAGATCTTATCTCTGTGTTAAGCTGGTTTGTGATGTAACTGCCTCCACCTTGTTTTCTCTGTTTCAAAGTAATAAAATAAAGTGAACCTACATCAATTCATAATTATTGCAAACCGTCTGAAAGTAATCAAGACACCCAGAAAATGACTAAAGCTGCCTGACACATTGTGAATCATTTATATAGTGTAAAAATAAACTCATTGACTACACAAGTATTTTTGGATGACTACCTAGTTAACAGTAGTAGGTTGTAAAAATGTTTTCCAAACAATTCCTTTAAATAACAAAAATAGTACAAATGTTACTTTGAATGTATTAAAAACATTTTAGGAACTTCTAGAGAACATTAGCCATTGTTCTGAGCATGTTCCTTGTTAGCTGGGTAGCGGATGAGTAAAAATTTGTATCATGCAAGCCCAAGGCTATTTTTTTCATCCGGGTACCTGACATGATTACATGACCATGATTAAATTTTAAATTTAAATCTCTTTTTTATTCTCCTCTACGTGTTCTGAATGTCATTAAACATCTTTGACTCTCTCTCTCTGTCTCTCTCTCTCTCTCTTCTCAGTGTGACTCAGTTGTTGGAGAGAATCAGTGAGGTTGTGGAGCAGAATCACTTGTTTACGTCAGACCGGCCGAGTCTAGGAGAAGAGCTGGAGTCACTGCAGCAACACCTGGAGAGTCTGAGCTCAGCACAGGGGCCTTCAGAGAGCCACTACAACACCAGTCACGGTCAGAAAACACAGCACAACAATCTGAAGACAATATTGCTAAGAAAGTTAAAGTTAGTTAATCGCAAGAAGGGTTTTTTTTTTGCCAAAAAGCATATTTACTAAGTAAATCTGCTTGAGTATTAAAAATGTTTTCATGTGAGTTTCAAAAATTGACAGGTGAACTTTGACCTTTAGAGAGTTTTGTGTCTATGCAACTTTGGAAACTTGTATTTCATCACACATTTCTAAATTCCTGGCTGTGTAAAACCTCTATAACACATCAGATGTCAAATCTCTGATCTCCTCAAATGTAACAGAATCAGATTTTAAGGTCTTTGACATTCAAACAGTTCAAATGTGTGAACGCAACCCACATTCAGGCTAAGATTTACCTGTTTACCTGTTTTTTTTTTAAGATCTACATAAAATTCTAAAAAATAAATTCCATTTTC
>JAZGTK010005147.1:0-22987 GCA_036877625.1 Ambastaia sidthimunki
GTGAGAAACCTGCGGGAGAGAGAGAGAGAGAGAGGTGAGAGACGGGGGGAGGCAGAGGGAGAGAGAGAGAGAGAGAGAGAGGTTAGACGGGGGGGAGGCAGAGGAAGGGAGAGAGAGAGACGGTGGAGGAGAAGCAGGAGAACAAGACTGTTTAAAGCCAAGTGCCAGTTTGAAGATGCATCACCACAAAAAGCCAACAATCATTTAGCTCATTTCAACATGGTGTAGCTGGTTTGTTTTCGTTCATTTCTTGTGTTTTCCCAAAAACACCTCCCACCAAATGTTGACCCTCCCACCCGGCTGCAGGCGTGGATGAACAGAAGCATGCTCCATGAGAAACAGGTGTGCAAGGGTGCAGGAGAGGGGGATTGTGGGTAACTGTACCTGACCAATTGGTTGTAGATAAAGAGCTGGAATTTGGGGTGGAGTTTTGGGAGACAGACAGACAGACAAGCCCAGTGATGAGCAGTGAAGATAGAGAAAAAATAATGGACAGGAGAGCAGTGTCTAAAAACAGAGGACAAGATTGGACAGTCAGATGAGAGAAATAAAAGTGAATAAAACATGATTTAGAGAATTAAGAGTCAGAAAGAAAAAAGAAATATGGAGAGAAAGAGAGACTGAGTGTAAACGTGTCAATGTTTTTTTCTAACAATGCAAACACATCCACCAATCAGTGACTGTTAGCAGTTAACCACATGCATGCTAACCACTGTGTGACTATAGATCCATTCATTTGATTAAATACAGTGTTTTAAAAAGTTTTGTACAAAAATCATCTTAAAAACGTTCTTTTTGAAATTACACTGTTTGCTAAACTGGAAAGCCACTTTGAATAGGAATTTAAATAAATTTAATTGGTGCTGTGTGAACAAACAGCTGAATAATTGTGGATGAAAGTTACACAAAAGAGATGATTGTGTTATTTGAGTGAGAGAAAGTGGCAGAAGTGTGTGAACGGTGTTACAATCAGCCTGTGATTAGCTGAAGCATGAAGCGTGAAATCCATCCCTCAGTGAGACTCATGATCAAAATGTGTCAGTGCTATGAAAAGTTTCTGATCAACAGCACGTCTCTCACAAGTTGCTGAGGTGTGACAGTAAACAAAACGTGTTGTCTGATCGACCTGAGTGGCTAAACGCAGATGAATGAGATCACATACAAAAGACAAAGAATTCAGAGAGAATTCAGAGAGCATGTGGAATTATGAACATCCCCAAACAACTGAGGGATCATTCATGAGAAAACTGCATTGGGGAAATGACTCATGATGACGTCTGGTTGGCAGGATGCATTTCCTGTTTACTAGCATAAAAAAGTTGCTCTTTATTTTGGATATTTCAGAATTAATTCTTAAATTCAAGAGAAAGACGTGTTTTCCTGCACAGAGCACGCTTGTGTTTAAACCAAAGATTCTGCACACAAAAATACACAAATTAAACACTAATTTATTACAGAAGGACAAACCTCAGGGGTGAAGGAAATTAATTAATGATAATATAAGTATTAACAAGTCAAACTATACAGAAATCACCCTATGAAAAGATGGGAAGATCTTTGAAAGTGTAAGATTGTTTAATTGCAGTATCAGATGTTCTGACGTGTGAAGGATTTGTAAGGACAGGAGAGAAATGTTTATTTACTTTTCATCCATGTGAAAGCGCATCTTCTTCAGTTTTTCCATGATGCTGCTGGTTTCACTGCCTGACACAGACAAGGGGGAGGGGCTACGCATCTCTGCATCTGTTGCCATGGCGCTGGGCGGAGCCAACTCCTCTGCCACACCTGACACAGGTAATTCCTGTGATGTAAAAAAAAGGCAAAACTCTATTTAAATTACTTGAACGTTCTGGTTCGATGATGTCATCAAAAGCCACAGAAATTGTATTTATTAATTGTATTTCAGATCAGTCATGACAGAACTGACCAGGTTTGTGTCTCCAGCGCTCTTCAGTCGCTCTTTGAGTCTGAGGGTTGTGTGTCTCATTCTCTGGATCTCCTCCTGCTGTTTGAGGAGCAGCTGTCTCTCTCTCCTCGCTGCTTTATTGGCCTCCTGCAGACGGTTGATCTCCGCCTGTCAGACAAACATCACCACCAAAAAGTTTAGCATTTATTTCAGTGCACGAAGAATTACTTCACTGAACTTAATACACATTCATTTGCAAGGGTAGCTTATAGCTAACAAGAGCTAGCTAGCTATGAGAAACACATGAAGTCTCAGATCTTCACCTGTTCCTGCTGTAGTTTCATTATTAAACCTCTCTGTCTCTTACGAAGGAGCGGCATCTTGTCATCCTCTCCTTTATCTTTGAGACGCCTGCACGAGAAACAGACAGAAGAAGGAAAGATGAAAAAATGGTGTCTGTTTTAACACCAGGAGATCCTGCCAAAAAACCAAACTACAACATGACTGCGTTTACATTGTATTTAACTTCTGTAGTGCAACGTTTCTGAATGAAAGTTTTCTAAGTGGGGAAATGCAGAGAGACTTCATCAGAATTTGATTATATCACTAAACGTTTAAGACATTGTTTTTTTCTTCTCACCTCTTCTGCCTTTAGTACATAAACCCAACAGTCATTTCAGAGGCACTTAGTGTTAATACTTTGATCAAACATCACAAACCTCTTGCATATATAATGAAATGCACTAATGACTCAATTTAAACAGAGACATTAATTAGTCAAAGTGAATAAGTTAAATTTAATGAGTATCATAAATGTTTGTCCTGCCTCTTCTGGTGCTCCAGCCAGGCCAGCTCAGCTTTGGTCTTTTCTCTGAGGGCTTTCTGACGCAGGTGAAGCAGGGAAATCTGGTGCTGGGCACGAACCTCTTCCTCCTTCATGTACTGACTCACCAGGTCCATAGTGAACTTGGAAAAGCTGTCCTGACCGCTGGAGAAAGTCATGCTGCCATCCTGCTGTGTATTGTGTTATAGAAACGCACAAGAGCAGAGCCACTCATTCAGATGAGCAGTCAAAACACACTGCTGCCATGACAACTAAACCGAATTAAACAACAGACTCCGTTTACACTGAAGCTGCACAGAATTCACAACCATTTTAGGAACAAAACCAAATTGGGACACCAGGTTTGCTGGAAGGGCTATGCGTACTGTCTTTTGCTAAGTGAACAAAATACAGACAAGAAGTGGCCATCATACACAGAAACTTATTTAAAATTCATTCTAGTTGAACACTAATAAAGGTGATTTCAAACACTTCAATCTAACAGGAAGAGCGCTGACGGTCCTGACCTTTGACCTCTCTTTGGGGCTGGTCCTCTCATGGCTGTGGTCATCATCAGACTCAGGGCGAGGACTGGGCTTCCTGTCCAAAGATTCGCGACAGTGGGCCTCAGAAGGTACAAGAGAGCGTAACGATTTTTCCTCTATATCATCCTCAGTCATTGAGTCAAACTTTATAGAGTACTCTGTGTCGATTGAGACACTGTCGGCTGATTGGAGAACAAACAAACAGAAAGGCACATGGTCAAAACACAATTATCATTGTGAAGATTCCACTTGCATTTGTGGTGTTTATTTTTTATGTAGTTTAAGTTTTCTATTCTTCTGTTTATTTTACATCATCATGATCTTTAAAACTGTATGGTACTCTTTCACACTGTGGTTTTTAAAGTGCTTTACAAATACTAATATTAATATTTTAATAAAAGAAATTAATATTTTAATTTGAGAGTTTGTGCTCACAAAGGGCTGTTTCTAACCAATATATAGCAGAAATCAAATCACAGAAACTCTGGTACATGTTTCAGGACAGATCTCAGATCTTCAGGACACGTGTCAGAGATTATGAGCGGTACCTTTCTGCTCAAGCAGGCTGTGCTCCTCAGGAACACTGTCTGATCTCAGAGACTCATCCGCTGCTGTATGAGCCAGATCCTCCACTGAGCTGCTGCTCCTGTCTGTCTCTCTCTTCTTCTTCTGATCAGAGTGAGATGGACTCGGCTGAGTAACGCTGCTGCCGCCACCACTGAGAAACAGAGAAGAAGAGTGAGTCAACCGTGTGTCCCATATCTCCATTCTATGACCTGGATGTGTTCTATGTTGATCCAGTTCAGATGATGAGCACATGGTTGGTGGTACCTGATGGTGGGTCTTCTGGAAGGGATGGAGTCTGAGAGGCTGTCTGGTGGTGTCTCACCGTCTGTTTGAGCTCTTTCAGGAGACTGTTCACTCGTCCAGCTACTGGAGGAGATCCAACAGTGTCAGCACAGAAAGTCAGATGGACAGATCACAAGCGCTACGACAGGTTAAGTGTTCCTTTAATGAAGGATAATGCTTACCTGTCCGTGTGGGGGCGTGGCTGGCGCCGTTTGGAGGCGTGGCTGTGATGGTCATACAGAGATTTACTGGAGGGACCAGGAACACTCAGTGCTCCAGCAATCTGTGAACGAGCCAGTTCAGTCATCTACAGAGAAACAAAGACAAAGAAAAACAGAAAGAGACAAAGCAAGAGAGAGAGACAGCAACATACAGACAGAAAAGACAGAGAGAAAGAAAGAGAGAGAGATCAATGTTCAATT
This sequence comes from Ambastaia sidthimunki, assembly GCA_036877625.1. NCBI lineage: Eukaryota > Metazoa > Chordata > Actinopteri > Cypriniformes > Botiidae > Ambastaia > Ambastaia sidthimunki. The sequence goes on from JAZGTK010005147.1 coordinate 4,546, forward strand.
TTTAATTTTTTTTAAAATCTTTTCTTTTGACTAAAGAGCTGCTGGTTGTGTTCAGCAGCATGTAAAGAATCACCCCAGCAGTGTGTGTGTGTGTGTATGTTCTGTTCACCTCTTTAATGTGTCGAGCTGTTTCAGCTGTGTGCCGCGCGGCCTCGGCCTGCTGATGGATCATCTTGTTTGTGGACTCGTGCAGATCTCCCAACACCTGCTGCTGAGAGCGAAGCAAACTGTCCTGTAGCTCTGCATGAGCCTGCAGTCAAACACACACAAAACACCGTCTGCATCATACAAGCCACTGGCAGCTGTTGGCTTTTGTATTTCCTGTTTCCTGAAGTGTGGAAATGTGAGGTAAATACCCGTGCAGCTTTCTGCCTGCTCTCCTCCAGCTGCCTCTGAGTTTCCAGGGCTTCTTGCTCGGCCTTTATCTTCAGCAGGTGCAGTTCACGCTCGTGCCTCTGCTGCTGGGACTGCAGGAGTCAAAGGTTAAAGGTCACCCTCACACACAAGGATGTGTGTAACCAGGGCAGATAATTGTGAACTGATGCGAGAGGCCTGTCTCACCTTCAGAATCTGAGCCAGTGAGACAGTTTCCTGCTGAGCGAGCGAGACGCCTCTTACTCTCTCGACATCCCCGAGCTGTCTCACTGACTCTTCCATCGCATCCAGGTAACTGAGCTCGGCAGACAATCTCTGCTGCAGGACGGCAGGAGCAAACTGTAGCTCTGCAGGAACTGGAAACACACAGGAGGAGACAAACACTGAACCACAGTTCTCAGATGAACCAATCTCCAGAACCGTCAGCTGGAATCAAACCCATGATGAAGGCCCGTGTTACCTGCAGTCGTGTGCTCTGCTCTGGGGCTCTGAGTCCGGGGTGAGGGCTTGGATTTAACTCTGCCAACTGAAGAGGAGGATGAGAAGGAACCAGGCAGAACATTGTGAGGGGGGCTTGACCTCTGATCAGACCCTCTGGCGGGGATACCGTTACCTGCAGACAGCCGAGAAGAACCAGAGCAGGCCGGAGAACCAGCAGCAGAAGTCGTACAGAGACTTCTGGGAGAATTCTTTCCCTCAGAGCCAGAACTAGGGAAACAAGACAACATATTTCAAAACTATTATTATTCATGTTTAAGAAATGATATTCAAAAACAAAAAGATTGCAAAAAGATTAACAATGTTCATAATTAAAATTCTCCTTTTTTCTTAAAGTCTTTCTTCAAAGCAGTGAAATCAATAACATTTAGTGTAACGTTTGAAACATACCTTACTTGTCAAAGTCAACTCAACTTAATCTAAAACAAAAAAATATTTCTATATGGGTAAAAGTATTTTAAACTGTTTGAACAGGAGTTTATGAATGGTTCACACCACTCCAGAATACCCAACAAAACCCAACATCAGCTCCAGTAGTATTGGGCTCCTTAAAAGGAACTTAAATGCTTTAAATATAAGGCACGAGGGGAATCTAACTCACAACTATAACAAATGCCACAGGGAGGTTCGAATGTCACACTGGAGGAAGACATCTGCCTGGCAATGAGTCAGACCTGCAGCCCACAAACCTGACTGAACAAAAGAGCCAGTGTGTGTGTGTGTGTTGCCTCTCCTCATCTACAGTCACCCAAACTAAACATAAGAGAACTAATATTGATTCTGGCTGCTCTTCACATGGTTCCTCATAATTATGATAAACAGGAAATGTGTGGATTTCATGCTTAAAGACATTTCCTGTTTATTTCTGCCCACTTGGCCAGCAAGTGGAGTGTTTTTAGTCTGGAGGTATATACATATCATTTATGTTTATCAGTGTCATATTATACCAGCTGTTACAGGAACCCTCTGAGAGATTTAATGGGCTTAACCTGTGCATGGAGCGGGCCGAGATGCCTCCCAGTGTGCTCTCTGTGTCCACACTCCTGCTGGAGGCGCGACTGGATGCCTTCTCTGATCCGTTCCTCCTCAAACCCTCTTCAGGGAGCTCAGAGACGGCAGAGGATGTGTTTCTCTGCCCCTGCTGGAGGCTCTTTTCTGAAGCTGTAGAAACACGACAGAGATACGAGCACTGAAACAGCTTCACACGGTGAAGATCAGATGATGTTTGGATCTGTAGGTGTGTATCTGACCTCTCTTGCTTCCTGAGCTGGCTGAGTGTGGAGATGAGAGAGGTGTGAGGGCTGGTGACCGGTGAGATCTCTCTCCATCTCCTTTATCACAGGCAGATCTGATGCTTAGCATCTCATCAGGGGGACTGAAGCGATCGTGGCCATTACTGCTGACGGCAACACGGTTTATAATCACAGGCCTAAATTTTACACACACTCAGATATTGTTAATACTCAAAAAGATGTTAACATGACCCTGTACTAAACTCCAGACAATGGCTCTTCTAACAGAATATAACGGTACAGTATATTACAAAACACCATTTCCCACAATGCAATATGCTCTATTCCACCAAAAGCCATTACAGCCATGATTTTTAATATCATGTGACCATAATAAAACACACCACTGGTTTATCTACTACACACTGCAAGTAAATTAAACAGTATTTCATTCAGCCACAGTCTACAGTGTGTAGTGTATGTAATAGTAAATGTTAATGCAACACTGCCCCCTTTAGGCTGATTCTCAGATTTCAGCTTGCAGCTCCAAATAACAAACCTCACACCATATCTATCCACAAACCAATATGAAATTGTATTCAAATGGAGCTTTGAAACAGTTTTGTTTTACCTGAGCCCATTAAAACTTCTCTTGGATGCTGATTGGCTACTGCCACGGGAGGAAATGAAGTCATCCTCGTAGGCTATTACGTCCAATGAGCTGGCAGCAGACAGAACCGAGCGGAAGGCCGGGGAACTCTTGCCTCCCCTCTCTTCAAACACATTAAAGAGATAAATAAACTATTAACAATTTAGAAGAACAGGACACTTTAGACAATGTATACTGTAATTAGTTTAATATAATGATCTCTTGTACAGAGTTTAAACTATAACACGTCTAAATGTTTTCACCTTTGCTGTAACTCTGCATGTTCTTGGTGAATATGTTGATAACACTGTTTGGACTTCCTTTGGCAAGTTCTTCCCATGGTCCTTTGCTCTCTCGTACTAGACTGGATGGACTAAAGGGCCGCTGCTTTTCAGCCTCTTTCTGGAAGCGTGAAATCGGGTTTAAAATGTCTCCATTTGTAAGAGCTGCAATGGACCCTGTGGCTCCTGGTCTGTGACTGGATTTGGGAAGCTCTTGCAGGTTTTCATCATCTTCAGACAAACTTCCTTCACTTAGCAGAGGACCTTCACTGATTGAACCTCCACTGGAGTCCAGAGCAACTTCCAGGGCATCAGGTTGATCAGGTTCTGGAGGAGAAGAGATCTTGCGTGTGTTTTTGGAAGCTGCGGGTGTTAAGTGGGGTTTGTTCACAGGCTCCGTCTTCTCCCTGAAGCTGTGAAGGTTGCCCACACCCGGTAAGACATCTTCATAGGTGCTCTGACCTGTAGCGAGCAGTCTTTGAATCCTCTCCACCCGGTCATCAGAACCTGTTGGATTCTCCCTGACCGGTGGACTGACCGGGTTGGCCCAGCGGTTCTCGGATGGGATGGGAAGACCTGTGCCCATGTCCCTGGCACAACCGTAGTTGATTTCGGCACCGGCGAGTTTACGTGCCTCGTTCTCTATACGGCTGGACAGAGAGGCAGCGGTGGCCTTCAGCGCCTCAATGCGGCTTAATTTGCGGCCTACATCTGAGGAGAACCCAGCAGCTGAAGCTCTGAATCTCTCTGGTCCTGAAGCTTCTGAATCAAGTTCTAAGAGCTGAGAGAAGATACGACCAGAGTGGGGCGCTAAAGAGTTGCTGCCTCTTATTACAGCCGGACTATGATGATCACTCTGGAGACAGGATGACCCTGCAAATTCCAGCTCATTCCTGGAGAAACAGGATAAAAACAGACCATTATCGTGTAATAATGACCACACAACCCAAAAACAAACAAACACAACATGTCCTGCAAAGAAGCCACTTCTGAAGACAAAAAATAAGATAAAAACAGATTAGATGTTTACATAAAAACAACACAATAAGAAAATGCTTCATGCTCCTTTAAAAATGACAAACATGATGTACACATATATTGCATGGTTGGGCTGCACATAACAACAAAAGTAAAAATAAACACAATGTGTGTATGTTTAACCTGGAGAAAGGGGGCTGGCGCTGTTCTGTAAGGGACAGATCACTGCTGGAGGTGGTGCTCTGAGGTCCATCATGTCTCTTGTTTTCTTTATCAGACTCTCCGGATGGGTGGTACGCTGCTCTCTGCTGTACCTGCATAACACAAACCTGGTGGTCCATCAGTGTTTAAATGAGCGCTATCTAGAGAACTGAGTGTCTGCTGATGAAACTGATGTTTATATAATTTACTGTAACAGAACAGAACCAACACCAATCTGTTTTACAACAAAAACGTGGTAACAGGAACAAGCTAGCGTACCTGTGGACAAGTGTTTGTTGTGACACTGATCTCTCCTCCGAGCTGAGTCTGTTCCAGCAGTTTGATGTATGTTTCCTGGAGCCGTGTCTTCATCTGCCCCTCAGGTGCCGTTGGGCCCCTCGCGGCCCCCGCTCGCTGTCTCCTGTAGAGCTCTTGTAGTCGTTTATTCCTCCTCTCTTCTTCCTCTCTCTGAGCTCTCCTTTCTTCCGCTTGCCGTTTCTTACGCTCTTCCTGTTTTTGAGTGATGTACATGCGTACCGCCTCTGCGTCATAGTGTCGTTTTTTCGGCTCGTTTTTCTCTGAAGGCTCTACCGTCTTGCTGGTTTTGGCAGGGCTGGTGCTGCGGGAAACCCGGGTCGAGGAACGGACTCTAGAACTGGCCGGAACCTCCCTGCAGCTGCCCTCCTCTAACTGCAGGTCATCCAGGATGCCGCGAATGTCAGCTGAGAGCCGGTCAGAACTGGGAGTTTTGCCTCTAGCTCCCCCGGCTGGTCTGGAGGATCCAGGTGGCTCCACCTGAGGAATGTGATCGCGAGGTCTTTCCGCACTTTTGGGACGTGAACGTCGGTTCCGCTCCAGACGAGGATCAGAGGCAGAGCGAAGGACAGGGTCTGCAGGTTGAAAGAGAAGTAAAGAGAGGCAAATACAGTAAAATAGAGAAAAAAAAATACACACAGAAAAGCTCTCTCAGGTACTAGACTTTGTATGGTTGTCACCAGCTACACAACTACTATTGGTCACCTCATTTTTGTAAACTTCTCTGATTGGCCACACAACAGACTAACATATCAATTCTGAAGTAAAAAAACACTTGAATTAGTCCTTTAAATTGGGTGTTTCAGGTTGTAGAAGAAAGGTTGTAAAACCAAAATGTTGTCATAGCAATTAAAATAAATGGACGACATGGCAGTATATTGTGCACAACAACTACACTGTATTACTTATCATACTCAAAACACCTGTCTGCTTCGAGTCAAATGTGCAAGACTAACTGAAATAAAACTAAAAAACCCCACAGGTAATTCCAGGAAATCTTTTTAAATGAATTACGAAAACTATCACAAAACTATCACATCCATTATAATCTATTATCATTACAACATCATTACTCCAGCCTCTGGGATATTCTCTTAGCCCTAATTAACAAATTAACAGTCAAACGAGACTCTTTAGACCCACCAAAAGTCAGAACTGTGCTTAAATCTGCTTCCTGATTTGAAAAATGATCCAAAATCAACACAGTCATCCAAACACAAGCATTTGTGTCTATTTATACATCTGCCTGGAACGGTTCCTTCAGTGGCTGCTTGCATATAATGTTTAAATCAATTCAGCATCGAGTGTTTCCGTCTGCAGTCCAATAAATCAGTACTGAAGTAACAGTATAATGCTGAGCTCTACGTGTGGGGGGGAATCAGGTCGACTCGCTCTGTGAGTGAGTCAGAAAGACCCAGTCCAAACCTATTCATTACGGTCACTAAGCTGCAAAGTTTACCAATGTGAGAGGCTTTCCAAATCTCTGTTTATTAATAAACGTGACATTTGAGCCAGAGGCCGCGGCAACACTACACTAGAGCACAATGCAACACATGCAATATTTAATAACTCGCATTAAATGCAGTAAAAACATCTTAATCACTTGGTGGTGCATCCAAAATTTAAAAGGTCAAAAAACATGAACTTTGTGACATTTAAGGATAAATGAACACGGATGTGTCATGACGACAGTGTTTTGTTTTTGTGATTTAGCCGAGCGCATGAGTTGTTGCCATGGTGATAGGATATCTCTCCACTCACCTGTGCTTGACTGCGGCCGAGGCTCGCTGCGTATCCGCGGCGCCGGTCCGAGCATCATCTTCACCAGCTTCTGTCCATCTCGCCATGCTGACGTGCTGGTCGCTATGGAAACAGATTAACAGACACCTTGAGAATACAGTTGTTAGCAGAATTAATTTATACTTTAATAAGAGTGACGGAGGCAGAGTCGAAACTATAACAATTAAAAATGAGCTGAAGAAATATTTGATCTTAATCACATCAATACAGATTTAAATGACACCAAAACTCTTAAAAACAACTTCCTTCAGAGAAAAAAAACAGGCTGCATTTTATGCAACAGACGTGAAATCAAACTCCTCCCTGTAACCAATGATATCAATGCCTACAAATTACAATCATGGAAAACATAAGCCCCACCCACTATTATTTCTCACAGAATATTAAGTTCAATAAACCAGATACTTTTATTATGCTGGCTAGATATAAACACACATTTTAAATAACTTTCTCAGCAAGATTCTCTGTTGCCCTGATGTGACGGAAGCAAATCTGTAAGCATTAATGAACACAATGACGCAGGAATAAAGTTTGCATAGCTTGAAACGCTGCCATCCATGTGTAAGAGTAAATTGTGTTTCTGCCCTTCATAATCGTGTTAATCAGGACATACAGAAAACAGAATTCACTCAGAATTCATAGAACTTCTTCTGAAGGAAACATGGAGGCAGTGAGGTCAGATTTCACTTCTGTCCTATTGCTTGTGCGCGCACACACACACACACACAGACACACACACACACGCGCATGTGAGGCATGACATCTCCAGCTGTCAGCGAGGCCGCAATATATCGAGCCGTGGCACGTCAAGTGCTGCTACATCAGTGTCGCAGCAGCCGCGCTGTTAATCTGCATGCAAGGCTTTCTAAAGACTCTGCGGGCGTAAGAGACGCATCAGACATTCAAATGCGAGACTGGCGGGTCAAGAGAAGCTCACACAGGGTTGCTAACAAATCAGCACAGTTAGTGTGTGTGCGTCTAGTGAAGTATTTGAACGTTCTCCAATGCAAATGAGCAGGTAACTGACGACTCTTGTAACTTCATTTCAATATCATTTGCTTGAATAAGCTACAGTTGTGTGTTGAGAGACAGAGTGTGATGGTGAGTTCAGACCGGGTTTAGCAGAGGTGTCTGGTGCTGAAGAAGATCTGTGAACTTTCCTCACAGGTTTGGATGGTTTCTTCTCTCTCGACCTCTCTCGCTCTGCCGGCCTCTGCTTTGGTTTTGTGCTGCCGGCTGTGAAGAGACGAGAAAAGCTTAGAGGAAGAAACTGATGCAATACCTTAAAACAACCTAAAGAAACTGCAATCTGTTTTTTAATTTTGAAAGCACAAAATTGAATACTATTCAAGGAAAAATACAGGAATATGTGGGTTATTTAAGCTGCATTTAGTGACCTGAATGTTTATATACCTTAGAGGCTTTTTCCCCTCAAAGCAACTTAACAGTGTGTTTAAGGTATATATTTTATCAGTAAACTGTGTTCCTAGACAATCGAACCCACAGCCCTGGTGTTGCAAGCACTATGCGCTTCCAATTGAGCTACAGAGAAACACTACTCTTGCTTTCTGGCTTAACAGAGGGCTTAGATTAGGCATTGATTTTACTGCTCTAGTGTTTTAATAAATAAAGACATTAAATCTGCCTTAACCATTAAACACCACGTTTACAACACAAGCAATTAGGTTGAAATAAAGAGAGATTCATCTTCATAGCACCACCGGTTTACAGAAGACAGAAGTATGAATACCAGTGAGCTGTTGTGTCAGGTCTTTGTATATTTCCCGGCTTAAGTTCTGGAACTGCTCCTCTGCCCAAACTTTTCCATCAGGCGTGCGGATCTTAGTCTCACTGGTGTTAAAGCCTACAGGACGAGAAAAAAACAGAGGTTCCTCTCACTCAACAACCTCAAGAAACATTTACCTGATGCCTTTATCTCAAGTATCTTGAGATACATTTATGACAAGAACACACAGTTTGCCCCTCATGGGGTCAGTTCGGATTATAATCTAGATCTTTAACCATCAGGCTACACTAGGGGTCTGAAACTACATTTTCTTATAAAGGTGGGCTCACCTTTATAAATGGGTGCCGGAGGAGCTTGGGCCACTTTTCGAACTTTGATTGTAGGTGCCGTGGTACTGTGTCCCACCTCCCCAAATCCCACGGGCTGCTCCAGGTATCCCAGGAGCTTTTTCCGGTCCGATGTTTCTTCTAGGTGTTCCCTCTGCCTGCGGATTCGCTCTTTCAGCCTCTCCAGTTTCTCGATGGGTTGTTGTTGTCGCTGGTTCTCCATCCACTGTGAGGCAGAAACTGAACCCGGGCTGGAAGTGTAGGACGCCTCAGCCGGCAGGTGTGTTTTAGGCTTGACCTCTGACCCTGAAGCAGCTGGGTCTAGCTGGTGAAGACCATTGAGAGCAGACACATTGTTGAGGTAGCGTACAGATGTGACATTTACAGCCGAGGAGCGCGTGCTGTCCAGATCTGAAGTGAGGACGTCCCAGGTGTCACCCTGATATACCGGCTGGCTCAGAGTGAATTGTGGGTAAGAGACGCCCATGTCTGATGGTAACACCAGGGCGTCTGATTCAGATTGAGTCTGTGGCGTCGCCAGTGGAGACGCTTCCCTATATAAACAAGACACATTGAGTTCACACTGAAGAGCGCTTGAGAGGATTTCTACACAAGTACGCAACCAGCAACATAAAAAGACAGCAGCTCAAACAGGACAGCAGAAGGAAGTGTTAACATGTCTGAATGATCTGAAGAAAGTTTTGGTTCCTGGTTCAAAATGTCTTACTGGATTTGTTGTAACAGGTTTAAGCTTAAACAATCGATTAGCACAAAGCCTGAACTCACTGACTCCTGCAAACTCCACAGCCTTCAGACTGCATGTTCCTTCAAACCGCAGCGTGTTTTGAATATAATCATGCAATCAGATAACCAAATAATGTACCAGTGTGACAGAAAGACTCTTTGTTATGAGCAGAGATGATCTAGAACAGCAGGGTTCTGGAAGGTCAGTGTTCTGCAGCGTTTAACCCCAACATGCCTCAACGCACCTGCCTGGAAGTTTTTTGTCTGCTTGGTAAGACCTTGATTAGCTGGTTCAGGTGTGTTTAATTGGAGTTAGAGCTAAACTCTGCAGGACACGGACCCTCCAGGAGCAGGACAGGAAAATGATCAACTACAGGGGACTTTTCACCTGTATGAAGCGACTGGTTCTCTGAACTCCACAACACTGGGTCTTTGAGTGTTGTTGTCCAGTGTGCTGGTTCTCAAGGGACCGCGGGAACTTTTGCCTGGACTGCGCCGACTCCGGGGTCTGGACTCACTTTTCTCCACATAATGCCCACCTGTAATAAATTGTTATTTATTTTTTAATATGTATAACTATTACTGGCACATGACAAGATGTGTGATGTGTAAGAACGTATCACCAAGAACCAGCAGAGAATGGAGAACCATTAGAGAATAAAAAGGATGTCTCTCACCTCTGTGACCCGTTTTCCGTCTCCTGCTTCCAGCTGTTTTCTGAGTGTCCAGCACTGAATCCAGAAGAACTCCTGAACCTGGTGCTGCCTCAAGATGATTCTCAATGTGCCGTAACTGAGACAAGATCACATTTACATACACACTCATGTTATTCATGCTACAGATGCACCAAACACAGGGCATCAGATTTAAAGGGCTTTTTTATGCTGGTTTAAAGTCTCCTCACATCCTGATAGCAATCACTAAGTAATCTGGTCTAAATGTATTTATATAAATAAATAAGTTTACTTAAATATGTGTCTTCTGTGGCAGGTGCAGGACAATAAAATGTTCATCCAGTCATGACACTCGGTCCCAATACAATGATTGGATATTCTACTTGCCCGTCAAACTATGTATGCATTTGTGTTCGAGGAGGCGTGGCTTTGGAGAGCCCTCTGACGGGAGGGCAGTATCTTATGCTTTCAGAGCTAGCTTGCTATTGCTAGCCTCTCCACAATTGCCTGTCCTACCTCTGAAGTTTGAATCATGAATCACAGAACAGTTCTGATCACCCAGAACCTGAAACACAGGTTGAGAAATACTCACAGCGTCTTTGGTCTGGTTTAGACTATTCCAGGCATTTGAGATCTCTGTTGAGAGACAGACATTAAAATAAGCAAGTGTGTTCACAGCTTACATAGGTCCTCATGTTGAAACTGGAAGTATAAGGTGTGTAGCTGGACAAACCTCTGCTGTTGTCTTGCACAGCGAGGGCAGGTTGGGAAGAGACGGACCCTGCCGGCCTCGCCTCGCTTCGCAAGCGACTCCACATCGCTATGACAACCTGAGAGGAAAAAAAAAAAGATAAACAGACCGCGTAACCCAGGCAATTATCTCGTCAACATCTGCTGTGAGACACTGTTTCCTCTGCAGTGGCTTGTTGCAGTGATTTGAACTTTTAGTGGTACTGAAACAAATGACTTCTCCATTTCTGTTTACAGATGGACATTCATCATGAAATCAAAACAGACAGTTCAAATTATAAATCGTTATTATAAACTTACCGTTGCGAATGGTAAATTAAGATAAGCAGATCGTGTTAAACACTGATCGGTTGTGTACTTGCACACTAAAGGATTTTTGATCACAGATTGCAGCTTTCGGTGAGGGCTTAAAATAAAACAAACACGAGCTCATTTCAGTGCTGCTTTTACAAAACTAAGGTTCAGGTGACGGCACAGAATGATGTTTTTGTTGGATGTCCTGCAGCCCAGACATGTGACGGTCACAGAGTGTTCCAGGACGTTCCAATGACCACGTCTTGCTTCCAGCAGAACCGTTATAACATCACGTCCTTGTACATCTCCAGAGTGTGATATCAAGAAGATTCAATAGCCTGATCTACAGTAACTAAAGTGTTGACAAATGGACAAAGAATTCCAAAGCGACACTGAAATCTGCTTACATGAATTAAACTAATAATGCATAACCAGGATAACTCTGAGGTTTACATGCAGATTTAATACTGAGTGAACTTCAGATCTACATTAGACAGCAGAGGTGAAGGGTCATTAAAACAGGTACAACCACTTTCTAGCAGAGGGAAGGAAGTAACTAAGAAACTACATGTCTAACATGAAAAAACAACATTACACACAATCTTAAAAAATTACAACGTCTCTGCATATAAAAACCTGCTCTGTATTATGACACGACTCTTGTTGTCGTACAAAAGTCACGATTGTGTCTGAGGTAGAGAGTCGTGTTTGCATCTAACGGTTTACTCATAAGCAGGGCCACAGAGAATCTGTGCTCGTAAAACACCACAGAAACATCAACAAACTGTTGTAACTATTCAAAGTTCTACACATCCCCACTCATGAATGTTATTAAATACTTTATATTTAATTTGAACATTCTTTAATCTACGATTAAACGGTTTCTCATGTTTTATCATGATTTAAAGCAATTTCTCTGAATTCTACATAATTCTACATTAATTCCCCTATAGAATTAACACAGAAATGCATCAAAATGTCTGGGTCTACTCATAACAAACAGCAGCTCTGAAAACTACTTATATATAGCTACTTAATGTTTTTGATATATATCATATATAACTTTCAAAAACAATGTGCAAGTTGCTGCAAAAATGAATTTGATAACTTGGGGAGAACTTTAAGAGAACATTAGCCAATGTTCTGAGAACATTCCCTGTTGAGTTTTTAATTTCATAAGGACTCACAAACAACATGCTCAAATAAACCCCTTTCCTGATTCTAAAAACACTATCAGATGGACTGTGAGAGGTGCCATGAACTCAGTCTGAGAACAATCACCTGTCCTGTCTCATACACAAAACTAGATATTAAAGCTATGATGCTAAAATCTTTATTTATGACAGCCCACACCACTACAGAACACTTATAAACAACAATAACTAATGCCATTAATATTCAGTTTAGGAAAAGGAGAAAAGCCACATGAACACTTTCCTACACAAAGCAAAGTAACTGACCTCACGGCAGCTTTATTCAGAGATACATGAGAGCTGTTTGTGTTCCAGACAGCTGGACACATCGGTCAGCTGGCCAATCTGTCCAACACTCAACCTACAGTGAGACCCAAAGAAAAAGGTGATGTTACAGTAAAAAGACTTAAACTGTAAGTTTATAAATCATACACATACAGCTACATCAAATTCACTCCTGCAGTTACTGTCAAAACTGATATCAGACTCAAAACAGCGTTTAATAGCAAAAGCTAAACACCAGATCTACAACATCAACTCAGTGACCACAAAATAACAAAAGTTAAATCTCAACAAAAGTTAATAACAAAGGTTAAAGAAGTCACTTCCAAATTATTTAAAGTGCCTGATCAAAACACAAACTTTTCTAGCGCTAATTAAGATACAACATGTCTTCATAAAAACACATTAACACGAAAATATAAAACAGGAATTAAGATGCAAACTAAACATCACTGACAACACACAAATGTCAAACTACATCACTGTTATGAAACCTAACTGCTACCCAAATAAATTAACCAGCCAGCCAACCAAATAACCAACCATCCAGACAACTACTTGAACCAAAAACTATTCACCTCAGAGCAGTTTCACAATATTAAAAAGTCATTTTTTAGCATGTTATTAGCATGTAAATTATTTGAGGAAACTTACTGCTAACAGCTGCTGCTAACCGGCTAAAATATTAAAGCTCGCTAACAAATTCACTTTTGGCTTCTCTGTGTCCCTGTTTTCTGTTGATCAACATTCAGGTCAGAGTGTAATTGGTTAAAACCCACCTTAAAGGTTATGTTACCCGCCTTTCTGTGCCTGTTTCCCGGCTTTGATAAGAAGTTGAGACGGACGATTACTAAATTTGACGGTCCGCCATTATGCAAACGACAGCTCCCGGAAGTCACGTCGTAAAACCTCGCGAGACTTCGTTGCAGAAGTGTTTTTTTCTGGACTGAGGCTGACATCTGGTGTTCACTAAAGAAACAGCAACAAATTAAAAAGATTTTTTTAGAAACTCAGCCTCTTGAAAACACATTCGTGCCATTTGTAAATGTCTCTCAAGGTTTGCACAAGGTTCCCTTGAGCAAACCTTGGAAAGAAATAGGAAAGAAAAATCACAGATGGGACCTTGCAAACTCTCTGATCTTAGAGGAGTTTTGGTCGTTCAGAGATTGTGTAAAAATAAAATAAATACAGCACTTTTTCTACACTGTCTCTTGGAAGGAGATATCAGCAGACCAAAATGGGAAAAGATGTGCTCTTGTCACACTTTTGAACACCCTCAGCGCCCCTAATAAACTATAATAAATTAATGTTAGGAACGCATACAGTTGCATATAGACCAATTACAGACAGATTTACATCTTGCTATAGAAATCAACAAAAAAATGTGTTACTTAGACTAAAAATAAGCCCAGACTCACCCAGCACTGATAATCTAAACGCCTGCGTTGTCATAAGATAAACAAACTTAACTCATCCACAAGATTGATGGACTATTGTTAACATATCTTTTGTATTTGTTCTCCCATAAACCCCTTAAATAAATGCGTTTGCATACATTTAGTGCATTTAGTCTAAATGGTGCAGAATTTTACGCGCCGTTAAATGCACCACGCACCCAAACAGCCATCCTGCAATCATTTTTATATTACACATACAATGTGACACATTTAATAATTTATGTCCCTTAATTACAGACAGAGACTCTTGACTCCCCTCTGGTGATCTAACCTGTGGTACTCAGTTTGAAACTGTATTGTGTTCAGCACCCGCATCACTCCCGTTATACCAGAGACAGAGAGATGTTACTCATCCTCGCCTAACATATGCACAAACACATTTGCAGTATTCACGCATGGAAAAATTGGAAAACGGCACCCAGCTGCAGGTGAAGGCGAGGAAGAGTGAGGATCAGCTGCGGGGATGAAGCTCTGGGCACTTGTGGCTGCGCTCCGCGGATCTGATGCTGGTAAGCGCGTGATTTTAAGGGTATTACATTGATTCCTGTCATTGATTCCTGTCATTATACGTTTACATGTGAATTGCAAAGATTGTGGATGTTTCTCTATAGCACTGCAACTTATTTCAGTGTGTTCCAGACGTATATTTGTCATTTGTTTTGCATTATTATTATTATATTTTAGGAAAACGAGGTTATTTGCCAAGGTGAATCATTATGGTCACATTATCAGCTACTGTAGTCAGGAATATGAGTCGTATGGGATATTAGAAGCAGGTTTGTGCGTGTGAAGTGTGTTTTTGGGGTATTTTTTTGAAGCATTGTTACTGTTTAGGCTGGTTGTTCAGTGCCTGTTCATTCAGATGTTGAATGCATTGAAACTGTTTATTAGTTTGTATGAGATGCGAGTTCCACGCATTGCATTCATTTTTCTCAGTCGTCCCGCCTGTTCGCGGTTAGTCGTCCTATGGCTTAGTGGTTAAAGACCTTGGTTGGACGTCAAAAGGTTGCAGGTTCGAGCTTCTCGATTCATTATCATCATTGAATTGTGCCCTTAAGCAAATGCGTTATATAACTAAAGGTTATACTAACTATGCACTACCTAAAGGAAATAGTGTTTGCAAAAAAAGTGAAGTTTGCGGTATGGTAAATAATGTGTTAGGGTTAGTCTGTTGACTTCTTAAATTAATACTTAGGGGTTGAAAAAAATCTGTACAGTGCTGCTTTCAAGCAAAACAACAAGCTGATAAAAATGGGACTGAATAACAGTCAACAAAACCCTTTAAACGGGCTGTAAAAGAAGATGATTCACACCGGTTACTGACCACAGATCAGTCCATTCCTTTCTCAATAACATGAGCAAAGGTCCTTTCAATACACATTGATTCTTTTTGAAAAAACAGGGTTTTAGTCAATACAAGTTCTCAGGTGCAAAGTAGATAGAAAACATGGCCATTTATAAAGTCAACACTGCAGGCAATGTTTTTAATATCCAGGTGCATTGTGCAGTCATCATCAGTCATTAATTATAATATCACAATCAAATGACATTTTCCACTCTGTTATCACTGTATTATTTAGTAGCTAAACAGTTGCTTTAAAACTTAATCTTCATTGCAATAGTAACTTATTTTTTTATTTTCCTAGTAGCTTGTTTTTATATATATTTATAAATATTGTTGTAGGCAATTGTATATTTTAATGACTATTACTTCTTTTTGATTTTGCAATTTAATACACAAAATAAAGATGGTCTATATAGACAGACCATGGTCGTGTTGTCACCAGCATGTTTTGCTCGTCTCTTTCTCCTTTAGTCTCTTTGAAAGCTTCTTGTGAACTCAGCAGATTTCATCACTGCATGTGCCTGGAACTTCTTGCTCTAAAGTGCTGTGGAAAAGCAGATTTTGTTTGCTGTGCACATCAGGTCTGAATGAGTACACACTGCACTTGATCCAGACTCCTCACAGCGCATCACTCAGTGTATAATGTCATGTGAATGGCTCTCACGTTTATTCATTTGAGTGTCAGAAAGGAATCCCTGTTTGTTGTCATGGAGATAGCTCACTGTTGTGCTCCTCTTAGGTTTTAATTAACGTTTACATTTATTATAAGCACAGGCCAAAAGTGAAAAATGCTGTTTATTATGAAAGATTGGCCAACAAAACTCATGTACAGTTTGCACAAAACATTTGATTAGGAAGGATGCTGTACAGTACCCATTACTGACTTTCAGGACCATTTTAAAGAGTTTAACAGCAGACCTCTTTTCATATTAAGCAGGGTTTTATTGTAAAGTTGTGATTACACTATACATCTGCAGTACATTTAAGGCTTTTGTGATTAAGCTTAAAAAATCACAGCTCAGCAGAGTGTTAAAGGTAAACAGTGCATGAGAGGCTGTAATTGATTATAGACTCTTTTCAGCATAATTATCCCTCGATTGGTTTTGAGACGGTTCTTTCCAACTGTTCTGATGTGAATGTTTCAGCTCTGTGCTTAGAGGAAGGCAGAGATGTTGGATACGTCCTGATTCGGTTCTGAGCTGTTTGATTCAAACGCACCTCGTGTATTCAAGCAGCCATTTAAAGAAGTCAGACTGAGACATTGAGTCTCATTTTTCAAAGCGGCAACGGCTGACACAGAGACACAAACTCATTAGTGTGCCATTATACAGTGTTTGACTCAGCAGTGCACTTTAGCCTTTAACATATCTTGTAACTGAGTGTTGTTGTTCCAGGCTAAAATGAGTAAGCAAGTCTTTTCTTTACAGTACATTGTAATTGTATAACATGAGTAATAGGTAAAGCTCTGCCCAGATTTACTGTGGCAATCCTTTCATAACCACAAATAAAGATGAATAAGATAAACAGAGTTGTTATCTGCACTATAGACTTTACAGTGCCATAAACACCCTATCTGAATACTGAGAATTCAGTTTATTTATCTTATTTTGAAATTGAACCCATTGGTGCTGCAAGCATTATGCTCTACAAGTTTTGTTAACTGTTATCAAAGCTTAAATGATCAGTTTGAGTGTGTAATCTTATTCCTGTTATTTGTGGTGTAGAACTCAACAGTGCAATGGTTTAATCTGATTGGATGGGTTGTTTACATACACTGATATAAAAAAGCAGAGTTATGTTTTCTTTGAAGCTCTTACATGTTGACTTTAAAAGCAGCAACTTGAATAATTGGTATGAAGATTGAGACGGAGAACCCTGTCTGCATAACACTATGAAAGTAAACCTCATCACTTTCAGAGCCTTTGCTTTGAACCCGGGGCCATGCCAATCAATACCCCTGACTTCATATTCACCAAAAAACTATTAACTCTCTGCCCTTAACATTTCTCCAGCTCAGTGTATATGAACATTAAAACCATGCATTCAACATAATATAAAATAAATCCTTTAATATTAAATAGGTTGTTTTAAACAATAAACAAATTTTTCTAAAAAAAACAACAAAAAACAATAACAACAATAATAATAAAACCGAACGCATAACTTTGTCTGTATTGGAGAGAGTTTGCTTTAATGGCGCGTGCATTTTCTGCACGCGTTCACTGCCGCAGACGCGCGAGCGTTTTAAACGCGTTTCTACGGAAACCGAGCGCGGCGCTGTCGAAGTGGATTGTGGGATCGTCGCGGGTTGTGACGTAATGAGGTAAGATCGCGTGGCTCCGGAAATCGCAGACGCGCTGCAGGCGCGACAGTGAAAGTGAAGCGAATTCAATTAATAGTGAAATACGGAATTTAACGGATATATTAATTGCTTTATTTGATTGGAACATTTAATGTTCAAAAATGTTAATTTGGCCTCCAAAAAGTTTTACTTCCTCCATTGCTAGTTTTGTTGATTGAAAATGTGGTATTCGCTCATAAAACATTAATGACAATCAAAGTTAACCAGCCAAGCCCCTTGTAAAAAGTCTTGAGGATAAAAATGAAAAGGATTGAGGATTTGGCGTTTAGTCCTGCTTTCAGCTCAGCACAGTTGATGCTTGTTGTTCAAGGCAACCTGGTCACATTTTATTCATGGTTATAATTAAAAAGCAAGCAGTATAAATGAAAGTCATTTTCATGGTTGATACAAACAAACAGCTAGTTTTATCTGAGAGTGTGCCAGTGTGTTTAAAATCATGGGCAGATTTGGACACAGCCCGGCTGAGCTTTGTTTCTTCATCAGAGATGTTGAAGAAACAACATCTGCCCAGAAAATATGAGAGATATTACCTAGATTTTTGTGCAGTCATCCCATATGTTGTGTTGTTATGAAACAGATGTATAAAGTGAATTAAAAGAGATAACCTTATAGAAGAGAATAATATTTGATTGTTTTAGCTGTTAAAGATATCTCATGTGAGATGAGTGTGTTTTATATTGGGGGGCTGTAATATTGATACGATATGTAAATTACAAATAGCTGGTGAAAGGCTGTATGTGAAATGTTATGAACAAACAAAGACTATGATGTGGTTGTTTTATTTATTTTCTGGATGTTGACATCAAATGAAAAATGTCTTGCCACCAATTTCAAGAAAAACAAAAAATCTGTAGAGAATATGGTTTGTGAGAATTACAGTAACAGTAAACAGAAGAGTTCAGACCATTGAAACAAACACAGAGTTTACTGTATACTGTA
>JAZGTK010005148.1:0-22987 GCA_036877625.1 Ambastaia sidthimunki
GTTCTACAGCTTTCTCATTCAAAATATTACAGTGCACATGCAGAGCAAGACTTTTAAAGAACTTTTAAAAAAAAGCTGATTCTTGGGCATCTGATATCCTGTCTGCAAAGACAGAGAGGTCTGTCTGATTCTAGTCGAATTTCTGACTTCATCTCCAGCTTTATAAATTGTGTGACTGGCACTATAACACTGAGAACAGTGACATTAATAAGTTGACTCGTAAACAAGATTCTTAACTTTGACAGAATGTCACAAATGATGGAGAGATTCAGTCGTGATGCATCAGGTCTCGTTTCAAAGTAGCATTTTTCAACCAGAATTGAGAACAGTCATGATTTAATATCAGGAGCTCCATAAAACTTTCCACACTTTGTAGTTTGATGCAGCTACGGGAGGCATCTTATTAGCCGGGCTAACAACTCACGGCCTTCAACGTAATGTCCCAAAGCTCCAATTCATTCATCTACAGGCATCACAATCTTCATCTTAGCAATGACATTTTCCTAAGTGGCTGATAGGAGCGATATTCCCATAAAGGTGAGCCAGAGCTACGTGTTGTGACTAAAAATGAGAGAAAGACCAAGACAAAAATGTCTGTTCTAGTAAAAATCCCCTTGAAATGGAAAGACAACCTCTCAACGTTAAACCTAAAGGGAATCTTAATACCTGCGGTTCAACTTCAAATAAATGTATAGCTTTAGCTTCAAAACCAGGATTAAATCCCCCTGCAGGAAGTATTTAGATTAAAGTCATTTTGGGCTTCAGTTCAACACTGTAATTTCCTTAATAAAGGCCCCACTGAAGGTTGTGGTCTTAGAACAGTTTGCTAATTCAGGTCCAGAACTTTAAAGAGAGTGAAACTGAACCAGCAGCACAACTGTGACACTGTCATATGCATCCACGTATATTGAATCAACGTAATCAAATTTCACTTGATCTTTGTACATGCTATTGTTTTAGAGAGTTGCTCACCTGGGCCCTGTGCTGTTTAGTATGAGACTGCAAAATCACAGAGTGAAAATCTCATTACAGGCTGTCAGCCTCCTCAGGTGTATTGAATAATGAGGAATTTCCTGTCTGAAGGCTCAGAACGCCTTTGCACAAATTAATAAAGTGAATTAGAAAATGATTCACGAATAAAAAATCTTTAGACTGTGTCTCCTTTAATTTAGTTACAGAACAACACATCACTCATCACAGAGGTCCACACCCTTGATACAGCTCTGTTAGAAGATGCTGCCATCACTCGTGTTTGATGAAACATCTTTCACGTACCAGTAGAAGCTGCACTGACAACTGTGACCAATTGACCCATTACCGGACATAATAATCATTTCTCAGACCTAAATTCATAACTCTTGTTTTTCATAAAACTGTTTTTGAAATTACCCAAGTTGGTCTTTTATCATTAAAAGCTTTCAAATTTCTTTCTGTTAAATGTTTGGTTAAAAAATGAGTTTGTCCTGTATTTCTTTTAAAATATGCCTTAGTTTGATATTCTAAAATCTAACAATGGCATTCATTCATTTTTAAGTGTCCAGATGGCGCCACTGTGTATAAAGAACACAAGCCATTTGCTATTCTGCCCTGGATTTATTGTGTGCATATAATTCAGTGTCTTTCTTGTCCACTAAAACACCAAACATAAAAAAATAATACCAGGAGGAGAATGAGGTCATTATGGTGGCACCTGCCAGTACCATCACCAGAACCTTCTCAGTCCAGAGTTTGCTGTTGTTCTTCACAACAGATTATAACGTCTGTACTGAATGTTCCAGAACTCCAGCAGAAGCTTTTTGCCAGCAGCTGAAATGAGACTCATCAGTGTCATAGAAACAGTTGATCTGTGTAATACCCTTCAGTTTTTAATTCTGTAGTCTTTCACAGCACTGGGGCAGATCTGTTCTGGTCTGCTGACACACGTCTCCAGCAGGACCTTCCTGGAATCTCCCACAAGTCCCGACACACAAACAGAAAAAGTGAGATGTCTGGTTTATGGGAAAACAGCATATGTGTAGGATTAAATGATAAATGAACAGTTTTCTTTGGGTTGTGTAAACGTGTGAACAGATACACAGACAGAACAACATGAACTTCATGATGTCAACAATCTTTTTTTTTCTTAATTTTTATTTCTACTAAAGAGAAACGTCTGAGACAAAGCTGGTACTTAGATAAAACATAACAGATAACTTAAAAAAGTCTGATTTATGAAAGAACAACCTCTCAACGATTAAAAATATAATTTGACATTAGAATAAAACATTTTATTAATATACAGCACATGGAAATGCATGTGTTTGTTTTTCATTAGCATAGAGTTGCTGCATTAGCATTTAAGCATTATATTATGTGCTAAGCCTGTCAGGCAAGACTTTTATCTTTATGTCTTTTTCCTTGAAGCAAAACTTGAGCTTTGGGAGTTTCTGTGATTATTCCAAGAAAATGAACAAACCCAGTTTGGAACGCAAACATGTGAATGAGATTTGACAGCACTGTGTTGTGGTCACACAGTGGTGATGTGTTTCTAATGCCTCTTCCCAACAGTTATGCGCTTCATTAGTCATCTTATGAGTTTGATGGATATCTGGATCTGAGGAGGGGAATACCGAGAGCATCAGTCCTGTGTGAAATGCAGTTTTAATAAATGTGGCTGCCTGCTAACAGAGGAATTTTAATATGTATTATGTGATATGTATTATACACCTCAGAGCAGTAAAACATTTAGCACAAACGCTGCTGTACAGCCACAGTAAGACACAGTAAGACACAGTAAGACACAGTAAGACACAGTAAGACACAGTAAGACACAGTAAGACACTGGTTATATWAGAGATGAGTGCAGAAAACCTAATGGAACTTTTAACAAAGATGAATGACACAGTCTGCTAGTTCTGGGAAAAGGGAAATATTTTAGCATTATAGTTAACTTTTAAATCTTTGTGTTTTTAAATCTAAGTCTTTGTGTGAGCAGAACCCCATGGCCTAAATGTTTTACTTGAAGCATGAACTCAGCATTTAAAGCAGAAGTGTATAATAATTCATAAAATGTCTGACTTGTATCCACATATTAAGTTAAATTTAATTTAATATATTTGGCATGAATTATTGTTTATTCACTTTCATTCCCCATGAGGTCCAAACTTCAGCTGGACTTTACACTCATACGCTGAAGTCAGTATTTGTGTTCCCACACAGTTAATCCTGGAAATATGAGAGTGACATTTACTGTAATCCTGTGCACAGAATCTGCTGTATCTAGGCACTGAAACTTGTGGTTGACCTGAACCAGTAAGAAATCAACCAGCATGCACTTAACAATAACCCAGAGCATCCTAGCAACCACATAGCAACATGCTAAAACTCCAAATGCTTTAGCAACCATGTAGCAAAGCCCTGGCAACCATCCACAATACACTCATGAGTGAGTTTTACACGGTCAAGTCTGTCGCTGTCCTCAGAAAATGTAAAAATCTCATTTAAAGACGTTTTCTTGCATGAGATGACATGCACTGTTGAAGCAGAGCATTTCTATTACGCTGTTGTCATTTTGAATAAACTAACAGAACATTATGAGATGAATCAAGTGTAGCACTAGACTATAATTCATCATGGTGAAGATCTTTCTGCTGGACAGCCCTCACTGTCCTAAAGATCAACATAATGACAGTTATGATCCAGCCATTATACCAGCCAATCAATCAACTACATTTTAGTGAGCACCTCATTGGCAGTGACCACGTTTAAACCATCAACATATATCAAAGTCACATTTCTTTTAACCGTATATTATAATTTCCTAACTGGACCTCCATTTCCCCACCCACAGTTTTAACAGTGCTATCATTATAAAGACACTGTCAAGGTGAAGTAATCTATTCTTTAGTTTCTAGAATAATGGACACAAACTCATACATCTAACTTAACTTCTGCTTTTTCAATGAAAATTTCAAACTCTGTTTTTGTTGTGTTGATAGAATTAGGTTTAAAGTAACAGGCTTAGAACCATAAGTTTATATTAATTACTTATAATTTGAGTGTAGACTGATTTTCCTACAAAAATCTGTCATTTTGACATTCAACTTATGTAAAGAAAACTATGTAAAGTAACCTGCAGTTTTATGTTTTAAACAGAGATGGCGGCAGAGAGGCAAAAG
Organism: Ambastaia sidthimunki; assembly: GCA_036877625.1. NCBI lineage: Eukaryota > Metazoa > Chordata > Actinopteri > Cypriniformes > Botiidae > Ambastaia > Ambastaia sidthimunki. The sequence goes on from JAZGTK010005148.1 coordinate 4,158, forward strand.
TTATTGATTGCAGCTTTAATAAATTCAATTTTGCTAATTTCCTTCTCTTAAGTGTATGCCAGTGTGTTTTAATACGCTTCCCTTATTTACCCAACAGTTTCATTTTAAACTGCTAAATGTACTACAGGGCATAATTCTCTTGATCTTGCTATTTAAAGCCTGTATTCCTTTTGGACCAATGTCTGTTTCTGTAGTCTTTGGGGAGCAATACAGTCTAGCACACAGATTTTTTTTGTGGTCTCCACAGAGAAATTACAGTGCAGATAATTAGCAATGTGGAAACAGAAATGGGGTGAAATCTGAAACATGCATCTCCTTTCTGTTGCAGGCCTTAACAAAAATAAACACATTAAAACAGAGACGTAACTACATCAGATGAGTCTCACGAGAACTCTTGAACAGACCGCACTGCACTTATTCTCATTTTAAACATTGTACAACTGCAGAGTAAAAAAGCAGGTACATTAAAAGCATTTGAATAAACATTACAGAAAAGATGCTTTGTTTTTACACAACACAATATTTTTATGTGCCTCATCATTCATTGGTGATTGAAATTATTAGCATTATGCCAGACAGCCTTTGTTGTCAGCTTCCTGTATAGGGTAATTGGCTAAGAATTAAACCCTAGAGGCTTTATATTTAACATGAAAACAAGACCCAAATACATATTAATCAGTTAACGCTCTCTTCCACATTTTGCTTGAAGAAGATCGCAGAACCCTAAGTGTGTTCTAGAGCTGACAGAAAAGCTTCAGGCCAAGCGTTCCTCAAGGTGACCTGTTTGTTTTCTATAAGATGGATAAGTGGGAAACTTGATGTGGCGCTGTGTCCTCTATCTCAGTATACTGAGCTGTTATATCTGATAGTTTATTTTGCATTAAGAAAGGCAGCACTTCAGAGATAGCCAGTCTAGCCAGAATTATTACAGACTCAGTATTTGTGGAAAGCAGCAGATGTAAACGGTTCTGAACAATTTGTATTAGCATAACAAAAACCACTGGCAATTAGTCTACAATATTTTTTGTAAAAAGCCTCAAAAATGCTCAATATTACTTATTATTAAAGCAGCAATCTGTAAATTGTGTCTCTTCATCGCTATCTCTGTTTTGAAACGAGAGTATCTCAAAACAATGACAAAAACTTTTCTGCCAGTCACTCTTTAACTTCCCCAAACTAAACACATTAGAGCCACTGCACTCTGAACCTGTTTTAAATGTCATTGCATTGTATAATGGTGTGTAACCCAAGTTGCCCACAGGTATATGCTGTGACATTAAATGACTGCAGAGGGAGCTAATTACAACCAGCACAAAAATACACTGACCTTCAGACACTGTGCAAATGAGTGATTCTCCTTCAACAGCCAACTGCACCCAATAAACATATAAACAAATGCATTTAATGACATTCTTTCATTGAAACAAAAGGAAAGTTGTACACACATTAAATATGCCTGGACTGACAGGTTGTCCTGACTTACACATGATAATGTTGAGGTTATAGAGGGGACTTACAGGCAGAAAATAAATTTGACCTATTGGGCTGAATCTAAAAATGTGTGTTTTATGGTGTAATTGCTGAATAAATAAAGCTAAATAGGCAATGTAACAGAAAATAAAGCATTATTATTCACAAACAACTTCAGTTCCAACAATACCTCCTGAAAAAAAATAATAGCTCTAATCCACATTCATATTAAATGATATGGCTGCACCTTGCTTAGAGATATTTGAGTTTAATATCCCCAGAGCTACTAACAATATCTCTGTCCGTGACTTTCTGCTACTGAGTGTAAAAATATCTACAAGTTTCACTTGAGCTGGTGCATTTCCTGGAGTAACTGTTGAAGTTATTGAAGCTGAAGGCTAATTGAATGAGGCCTCGCAGGCTGATACTCAATAATCACCATCATAACTGCATGATGGACTCTGATGTCCCATCTGTTTCTAGGCAACATCAGCCAGCGCAGCGCAGGAGGATGAGAGACTGTCTGGCCCAATCGTATTTCTGCCCAGCCTTCACAGTATTACACCAGTCTGGTGGAGCCATCGGAGACACACAAGGAAACATTCATGACAGCGATGGTTCAGACTGACTGCACTGTCCACGACGTTTCACTTCTGTCTGTGGAACAGCAGCATCTTAATAACAGACTTCCAGTTCAGAGTTTACAACTTTTTACAACGTTGCTTCTTTTTCCTTGTTTTATCAAACAATTCATTTCTGTTCTTATAACCTAAGATAAACACAATTTGTTGTATTGGTATGTACAAAAATTAGCAAGCCACAAAATACACACTGATTCAAGTCTCTCTCTCTCTCTCTCACTTCATGTGGGATGCTGGTCTGAAACAGGGGAATACATCATATTCTGCACATGGAATATTTTGATACACATTTATTGACAATGACGAACAAAGGCGGAGTTTAAGATATCATGAGAAAATAAGGCCAAAAGAAAATTTCACCTTTTACACTGTAAAAAATAAGCATGTTTAAACATGTTTATTTAAAAATATTATCTACACATTTGTAGAGTACCTGAGCACAGCACCAGCCCTACACTAAAAACATCCTGACCATGTCTGCAAACATCACAAACACAGAAGCCTTGCTGTACAGACAGACAGACAGACACAAACAGAACAAACTAAAAGACACTAAAATTACATTACAGTTCTGCCATTGCTGAGTCAGTTCTTCACACAGAAGAGAGCTTTACTGCAGCATGACTGAGTTCTTGTGTCTCTGTGGGTTTACGTGTCTAAACTCCCATTTACTGATACAGTAGTACTTCCTCATGAATCATGCCCTGAAAGATAAGAACACACCATCTATTCAAAGGTTCAAGCACAAGCTGTGACTCACTAAAGGATGTATGTTTAGTTCCAGTAAGTGGCAAATGTCATGACAAGACCTCAGTCCACATTTAATAGTCTATTACTGATGTATCTATTTCTATCATTGTGCAATAAAATAATAGACATAATTATCATAATAATTGTCGATTGGCAAACGTGGTCCATGCAATTTATTACCAAACTGTGTTTAACAGAAGTTTCACGCTCTGTGCTCACACTGTGTCAATTTGACTCAATATCATTTTGTTGAAGCTCAGGAAATATTATTGTCTGTATTCATGCTCATTCATGCTTCTGTATCAATTATAACATAAGCAGCAAAGTCATTTTACAAGCTGATGCCAGGAACACCAGTAAATAATTGCAGGTCAATGCAATATAATGCACAACCTGGCAAACAAAGGGACACCTCCATAATTCCTGTCTGATACACCTCCATAATTCCTGTCTGATACACCTCCATAATTCCTGTCTGATACACCTCCACAATTCCTGTCTGATACACCTCCATAATTCCTGTCTGATACACCTCCATAATTCCTGTCTGATACACCTCCATAATTCCTGTCTGATACACCTCCATAATTCCTGACTGATACACCTCCATAATTCCTGTCTGATACACCTCCATAATTCCTGTCTGATGCACCTCCATAATTCCTGTCTGATGTTTCTGTTCCAGCTTTAACGTCAACAAGGCAGTGTGGAAATTACGGAGTGAACAATAGGTTAATCAAAATACATGGGAACCAGCACGAACGGCCATCCACAGATAAGAAATTAAAAATGAATGAATCGCTTGTAAACCAACACCAAAATGATTATATCAGTCTAAATTTGACTTAGATAAACCACCAGTTTAACTCAAGAAACAAAAAGATGTGGAATTAAAATAAAATTATAAAACAATACCAGCCTACATAAAAGCTACAAGTACATTTAGACAGATAAAACTAATTTGTTATATATAATATATGAAAATATATACAAATAACTAACCCTACACACCTTCCCTTTTTTAGCACAATGATATAACTATGCTGACACATGTACTTAAACTGTTCCCATCATGTCCCCTAAAAATAACAACCTGCTTCAAACAGCCTAAATGCACTGAAAGCAAACACTGAACACAAGAGTGCAGTTAGATGTGTTTCATGTTCACTTATACAGCAGCACCAGCCGTCCGCCGGAAGTGCGTCACACACTGACGCGCTGAAGTGTGCAGACTAAAGTAAACCACTACATAGTGTGTGTGATCGTCTCGTGTGTTGGCATGGCTCCATCACTCAACTCATCATTTACAGCTTTATTTCTTCTGCCTCTTATTGGATTAAGTTTCGCGACTTTTGCAGGGGGTGAGTTATTAAATAGAGTTTTGTGTATTATATATAAAGTTATTTTCATACGTGTCGCTTAATGAAAGACTTCTTTAAACGCTTTCAGAGTAAAAGAGGTTATTTACATACAGTATTTACAGCAGCATTAATAATGATAGCGGGTGTTTGATATAAAGTATCTGCGGTGGGTTGTTGAAAACTAACCCCTCCCTGAACGACCACCGCTGTTGTTATAAGAGTTAACTTCAGTCAAATCCCATAATATTCACAGAGTTTAAACTGATGGAAACTGTCGCACTGACGCAGTTAATGTTGAACTCTGAACATGTGAGAATAAACATGTTTAGATCATGTTAGATGAGTTATGTGTTGACTTTTGCAAGCTTACAGACTTTATATTGGGTTGCTGACGGATCTGAACACTGAAGAAATGACACAAAACTACACTGAGATCAACCCAAGACAAACTTCACTTTCATTTTTATCACCAAGACAGAGTGATTATAAAAGCACAGTGTCTAAGATTGTGGAAACTCTTTTGGATCAAAGGGATTAATGAATAAGTGCATTAAAATGCTTATGTGCTTTTATTGCACTGCTAGAATAGTTTTAAATAATAAAAGAAAAAACTCTTATTTACATATTCAGATCACTGTGATCTTGCCAAGATCCCAGCTAACAGTTTTAGGTTGTAAGAACGTTTCCCTAATGTTTCCATTAGAGATCTTTCACACGTTGTGGGAACGTTCCCTGTTAGCTGGATGTGATCAACATAATTTGGTTTTGGAACAATGTTCCTGGTAAAAAGTTCTAAACTAAACTCTACTCATATCCTTAACCATAACTACCCCCTTAACTAAGAGAATAACCTGATTCAGCTGAAAGAAGTAAAGTTTAAGCAGTTTACGGTTTTATTTGGGGCAGTACGCTTGTACAGTACACTTGGAGAATAGCATTAGAAACATGTTTTTCTTTGCTGTTGAATTAATATCAGTTATGCTGAAGAAATGTTTTGGTTTTTGGTTGCCGTCCAAATGTTGTGAACGTTCAGATTTGTTTAATGGAGTGGATCAATATTCTGGTTCTCCATCCTTCATCAATCTCAGCAGCTCAGGTCACAGTCGTAACCCAACACTGCAGCCGTGATGATGAAATGATTTGTTTTAATTAAAGGATCTTTAAAAATAGATTCCTGCATGTATGAATGCAATGAAATATGAATAAATCAGAGTTTTGGCTTGCGTGTGTGGTACTGTTATAAAATCTGCAGCTTTGATACTATTTGCTTCATGCTTGGTCTGATTTTACTGTTACTTCTCACTTTAGCTGAGATCTTCACAGTACACAGTACAATTAAATACAGTCCATAAAACTCCTGTTGGAATTACACACTAAATAATTATCACAGCGTTCCTGAGTCATCCAAGCCATAAATACAGTGTTAGTTGTGTGGTGGTTATTTCAGCCAAATCAGAAAAGTTTCAGAGTTCAAGACATTTTAGAAATCTGTATTAATTTACTGTTTTGTGCTTCTGTGCCTCAGATATTTCTCCTGAGAAAAAACCCCCAAAATCTCACAAATGTCTACATTAGAGTTTCAGAATAGATCTCAACAATGTCTCATCAAATTTACCCAAATCCAGATTATTTTAGCTACAATCTATGTTCATTTGAAACCTCAGTCAATGCCTTTTAACAATTGTCTCATTTGTTTCTAGTTTTATTTTTCCTAAGCAATTATAAGAGAAACATCTGAGACAAAGGTCATACTTAAATGAAACACAACTGAGATCTCCATCAAATCTCCTGAGCTTTGAAAGAGCAACCTTGGAGCAATAAACATCTCCTCCTGAAGAATATGGATATTTGTTGGGAAAATAAATCAGTTTATACTTTTGTCTTTGCTGTTGTCATGTGGCAGATAGAGGTTGCAGATGTTTGGAGAGATGATGTCATGTCTGCTGTTTTATTCCTGAAAAATGTCACTGTCCTAAAAATGTGAGGAGTCAGACTCAGAGATGTTTTCTATGAATAATGAGCCTGTTTTCTGGTACCAGCACTGAAGTTCCCATATAGAACATCTGCTTTCACCAGACATGACCTCCATTTCCAAGATGCTGCAGTTCTGAGATCAGCCTGTTGATATGACAGTTTATGAAGCAGTGATATATTAGTAACCTTTCCAATGAGAAAATGTAATGAATTCTTGTTATGCTAATTACATAACTGTCAGTATTATAAATATATATGAATACATACAAATACATTATGCAGTTTATGTAAAATAACTGCAGGATTGTGTTTGAAATTGTGTGAAATTAGTTTATATGTAGCAAACAGAGAAGTTATTTCACCAAGGCTGATGTTTGTTGTTTCAGTCATTACTAGCTACTTTGCCCAAAATGTACCAAAACCAGCAAAGCTCTAAGCTGCTAGATACATAATCCTCACTAATGTTCCTTTTCTGAGAAACGTATCACTTTTAGTCATGAGTCATTAGAGGAAAGCATGTCTGAGCTGATAGCTAATCTTTTTCCTGGGTTCTGACCCCCTTTTCCAGACAAATAGCTTATTTGAACTTTCACTGTTTATTGAAACGCTTCACAGAGCTTCACAAAGCTCCTCCTTAAAGGAATGATGTGTGAAAGTGAATCTGAAGTTGCACTGAAACATCAGGAGAGCTCAGCTGAACTGTGCTACCATGATAAGATGACAACAGGGCTGTAATTGCTTCATTCTTTCCTTGCGTGTTTATTTTAAACACTAAACCGTGCAAGACTGCTGTAATTGAATATAAACTGATGTGACTGAACATGCAGAACATTGGTGTAGAGTTTTTGTTAAATGCAGCAAGCAGATAAACATACAGTCTCATGAATTTAGGTCCCTTCCTGCTTTCCTGTTATGGTCGCCCCCTGAATGATTGACAGGCAAAGTGCCTCAAAGCCTGATTGGCTAAACACAACATTTGTCTGCAGGACACGTCCACATTTCTGTTTGCAGGTTTGTAGTCTAGGGCTGTCACAGAGACAAGCGTGAGACCGGACAGGTAATGCAGACATTTCCTGCATGACATTTCCTAAAAAGTTCTTATCTTAGATAAATCTTTAAACGCTACAAAGGGAATTATGACTAAATTGTAAGACCAGGTTCATACCCAGCTATTTAAATCTGATCCAGACATTTAAAGCTGCAATCCATAACTTTCTGGGTTAAAAATTGAGAAAAATCAGTTATATAACAGATCAGTGTTCAACACAATCTCCTTACTTCCATTCACAGCTGTAAGTTTATAATAATGATTTATAATTTGAGGTCTGATTTCTCAGGAAATGTCAGTTTGGCTTCATTTGGCTTTAACATACAAAATGGAAAGTAAGTAAAGTAACCTGCAGTTTTATGTTTCAAACAGAGATGGCAGTAGAGAGGTGAAAGTTACAGATTGTTGCATTAAAACTAAAGACTCCTTTTCTGTTTTCATGTAAGACAGACAGTCATATAGGTTTCATAAAACATGTGAGTTTATCTTTGTAGTAATGGACTAGTTCAAGGGACATTTCCTCATGAGAGTGTGTAGCTCACACACTGGGCAAGAATATATGACTGTGAGTAACTACTTAAGGTCAGTATCTGTGTGGGTTGTGTGAAGCAGGGTGAGATTAAACCAGCAGATCAGCAAGACTCATCACGTCTTCAGCTGAGTCAAGGCAAGCTCCAACATTGCTTTTTGTCTCCTTGTCAGATCATAGAGGAAATTTATTAGAGCAAAGATCACATATCAAGACTAACTTATTGCAGATGCCCTCTGGGCTGTTTATGTTACTCATGTAGATCCGGAAAGGTTGAACAGTCTTAACATTGCACACAAACACACCAGATTAGAGTCAAGATATTAAAAGAAAAATATTATGTGGGTTATTACCTTTTGAAATTTGCCTTTGATCAGTCTTTATACAGCTAGATAAAATCAAACAAGCTGTGTTGCATGTTTTAATGGGATAAAACATTTTTGATGCCCTATTTTCTGTTTTTTCTATGAAATTGTTGCAGAATCATTTTTTCCATGCTGAAGTCATCTAAACATTCCTGCTGAGATTAAACTAATAGTGAAGGATGTTGTGTAATTGCTATTTTTTATCTAAAAAGAATGCATACTAACACAATTCCTGTTTACTTAAATAGTGTCCCAAACACTCTTCAGATCAGTTATACAGTATCACTTAAAAGCAAAGATGTTAATCCCTGTCACATGTTCAGAAAAGTATTTTTTACTTTGTGATGTTTTCACCTGTCTGATTTACTCCAACAATTGATTGTCAAGAGACAGTTATCATCTTAAGACACAATTCCAGTGGTGTCATGGGAAAGTATCAGTTTCTCACTTTTGTCAAGACCTTGTTTGATCTGTTGCATGAATTTATCAAAACAGGATTATCGACCCCCCCACTGCGCTGGCTTTTCTCTTTTTCAATTCTGTTGGCGCATCCTCTACACTGACATTTCAAGCACTGGAAATGGCATTCATGCATGCAGAGAAAAATATTGGATCTTATCTTCCCAATGACCTTGAGTGCTTTTGCCTGCTGGGATATGGAGCTGTTTTTTCAGGGAGAATTTATATCATTCAGGACAAAAATCACTCCCTACATGTCTGCAACCCTACAACCTGCTAATCCATAAATAGTTATCTCAGATTGAGAGTGTACAGCATCAGGGTGATGCTGCAGGTTATTTTCCCCCTCAGCCTTATGTTTAACTGGGTCCACATCAGGAACTCCATATGGTCCGGCAGACCGCTGCCCACACCCTCATTTAAAGAGGCAGAAAGCTCCCGTGCATCACCTGCAGCCTGAGGATGATTAATTGGGGTGTGTGGGATTATCTGCTTCAGTGAGCTCTGAACTGCAGACCTCAGATAATTGCATCAGGTGACAGCGAGGAGGATTTTCAGTCCCACAAGAGATTCGTGGGATCTGATGCTACAGGCTTCACTAGGTCACCCATTGTTGTTATCACTGAACGGTGGTAGAATAAACAAGTTCTGATCTATCAGGGATTTTTAGGAACTGGAGGTAACCAGACCATTACAAGAGTGAAGGATTAGAGAGAGATGGTTTACTGTAGCACTGGCAAACCAAGCCTAAGGCTAGACAAACAAATCAAAACACATTATAGTTTTATCATTCACCTGCAGTTGAAAGATTAACAGCTTGATTCTTGTGTAATGCTGTGACGGAATATTTATCATCAAGATTACTGAACAACTCCCACGAGTTTCCTTTCTTGACGTCAACAACCAAATCATTCAGAAAATGTAGGTCAGTTCCACAAACTTGCAGACAAAGATTCATAAATTAGTTAAAATTATTTGACAATAATTAATTGGCTTTTGAGAATTGTATTGAGTGAATGAGCCTCCAGTGTATATACAGTGAAGAAAAATATATAGTATTTAAAAAAAACCTCACTTCTGTTGAGGCCTTGCAGGCATCTGTAACCTGACCTGTAGCTGACAGATGAGGAAGAGGACAGTTAGGAGGACACTTAATATGTCACACGATGAAAACTGACTCACCGGTTACTGATTTACAAATAATACTTTTGTGCCATTATGTTACAGTTTAAATCTGCTGTTGACAGTATTAATCACGCATTGCTGCTCAGGTAACCACAAAACAAACCTTAAGCAAACATTAAAATATAAAATCCTTCTCTTTACGAGTTCCTGAAGGTTCTCCTTGTTAGAGATACTAGCTGAATTCCAGTTTGTGATCAAATCAACACCTACTATTCTTGACAGGTATATAAACAAGCCAGGACTGAGTCTCGACATGGGGCAACCTGCCCAAGCTCTGCATTAGCAACGACTTTGGCTAAGCACCAGTTCTGGGTAGTTCTAGAATCCAAATTGAAGTGTGTTGAGGCTGAAGCCAAGAAGATCAGAATGTTCCAGCTTGGCTGAAAAGAAGCTAGCAGATGAAATTTTAGCAGATATGTTTCAGACATTACATTTTTCAGATCCAAGTCTACAGATCCAGCTATTGGCTTGAATAAGTCTTATTTTGATACACTGTGAAACTGTATGTTTAACGTTACGTTTCAAAACTATATGAAAGTATATGAAAAGGTCAATGACTGTTATTAATGCTGGTCAAAGAAACAGCATTATTTTTTCATTGGTTTGACTTCAGTCAAGCTGTGACTGGGCTTTTTACATGAAAGCAAATTTGAAAAAAACTCAAGTTTGTCATCTTTGCTTTTTGTAGGATGCAAGCATTCAATGTATGCTTTCATACAGACCCATTCATATTAAATAGATGCTTTTATTCAAAGCACTTTAAAGGCAGGCAAGACAAACACTTTCTGGGAAAAAAACCTGTGACCTTGGTATTGTAAGTGCAGTGTGGCACCAGTTAAGCTAAAGAAACAGGTCGATTCCCATTGTGCGACATCTTGGTGGAATAAAAACATGCAAGCTGCATCTCTGTTGCATTTCCTATCGGGTACATTTTTGCTTGTCTGTCAACAATAGAGAATAATGCACATATAGATTAGGAGCCTTGAGCAGAAGTCTCCACTGCTGTCTAGGAAAAGCAACCGAGATATTGAAGAGATCTTATTAGGGATTCTATCTAATGGGATGGAACAATAGCAAAGCGATTAATTAAAAGACGTAAGCTATGGGGCATGGATTAGTGTTTCTGCTTCTGTACATGGTAGAATTTATGCAGAGGAAGCCATGAGATGTGGAAGATCACGCCAGAGCTCTCCAACCCAAGAGCAGCAGAGAGATGAACATCAGGATGTGGAAGGATTGTGGTCCAGCTGCCAACAGGAAGTTGTCACTCAAGTCTAAGACCATCTGTCACTTCAATTGTGGTGCTGTAGGTTTAGTTCATGTGTGAACAGGAAGTACCATTGAGAATTTACACAGCAGGCCTTTAAAGAAACAATCCACTCAGAAATCTGAAAAAACTCAAGACTTTCTTCCATGCAGCAAATAAAGAACTGATTAACAGAATGTTTTATACACATTATATTTTTATAGAAAAATCTTCCTTGGCTGTGGCCTCAAATCGCATTAATGTTCATCTGCATTCATATATGTGTCAAAACATGCTACAATGTACAGTTTACTTTCATTGTGTGGAAGAGAACATGACCATTTATTTCCTGTCTTACACGGAACAGTTTTATAAGATTCACTCTTTGTGGGGATTAAGTGCCTACTGAAGAAAAGAAAAAAAAATGATTTAATTTAAGCTGTCACGATTTATATTCAAGAAGGAGCATTTTATCTTCCTTATTGGCTGGAAAGAGCAAGAATGTAGGTGGTTTATCCTGATTTAAGTAAGCGTTAAAAGCCCAGGGGCAGAGCTGTGATGTCCGTAATATCTACAGACCTTTACATCAACCATATTTAGTTATGCAAGGTTGCTGGCTCTATCAAACGCAGGCCTATAGTTATATTCAGATACTAGAAAGCCCTTTAACCCCCATATAAAGCCTTAGATGAGAGTTGCTTTAATGTTGCCCACACACAGCTTTATGAATGATGTGCAGAGAACAATTATAACTCCTGGCTTCTTTCCACTCTCAGCAGATGGAGTGAGATCTGAGCACCACATCTTCCATCACTCTTGTGCCCTGAAGAAGGACGAAGGGCCCTGCAAGGGGATAAAGGACAGATTTTACTTCAACACTGACACAGGTCACTGTGAGCCCTTTCAGTATGGAGGCTGTCAAGGCAATGCAAACAATTTTGAGACCAGCGAGGAATGTGAGCAAATGTGTCTCGTGAAAGGTAAGCCAACAGAATGTGACTGTACCAGAGAATACAAAAGATATCATGACCCAGGCACAGCTAACAGGGAATGTTCTCATAATGTTGGCTAACATTCTCTAATAGTTCTCTCAGGGTTATCAAGAAAATGTTCTTTCATTCATCACATTTTTGTTTGTTCTATATAAAAACAGTATTTATATTTACGTTGTTAGTAAAAAGTTCTGAAAATGTTACAGAGTCAAAACAATATTTGAATAACGTTCTTAAAACCAAGCAAAAAAACGGGATGTTTTTAACATTTTTAGAACTTTCAAAATAACTATTTTTAACATTTTTGTTACTTAATGGAAATGTTAGGGAAACGTTCTTACAACCTAAAAAATTTAGCTGGGAGTCATTTGTCATGACATTATTTCACCCAGCTTACAAATTTCTTTCCAGATAAGAGTATCTTGGGTTCAGTGAAACAAAGCTTTACTAATGTAGACCTAAGCAATAAGATACGAGAGACTATAGTCAGGACTAAAGGGCAAAGGTTAAAGTATAATCACAATACAACTGCTGTGAGTGGTGAATGTTATCAAGGTAACATTCTGAATAAAACAAATAGTTTATTGCTTTGCGTCAAATGGCCACATATAGACGTCAAATACTCACTCAGAGTAGGTGAGTAATTCAGTCATCACTTCCTAATGGAATTTGCTCTATATCCTGTTTAATAGCTAAACCAGAACGCTGTATTTCAATCGCTGAGTATCTAATCATAGATATAACACAGATTTATTATAACACACTTCTATGGGCATGTGAAACAGGCCATATAAAACAATCATGTAATACAGGGTTTGGTGTAGTGCAGTTGTTTCTGACTCTACACCTGAAGTACAACCGTGTAGAGTACAAACTAAAACAGTACAAGCTACAGATAAACATCAGAATGATACCAGATTTGAAAAGCAGCTGGTTTGTTTTATAAACCCTAAAGCTCTCAAACAAATAATGTGTTGTGGGTGTTACATTAAAATAGATGGGCAGAAAGACTTGCTTGTGTTTCTGCCAATAAAAAGTGGACAAATGTGCAGTAATGTGAGGCTGTGCTGGATTATTTACACACTTCTGGTTGGGTGAGTCACATCTCATTAGGGTTTCCAGCGGGGGTCTTTGAGAATTGAACGGCCCCTGCAATGCCTCATGTGAGAGGTCACCACCATAATCAACACTAAACAGACTCAAACATGTGCCGGCCAAACAAGCCCTGGTCTCCTCACAGCCACAGAGCTGGAAAATAGAAACTTTGCAGTTATTTTGGACAAACACCTCCAAGGACATGAGCACACAGAAATGAGCGTGAAGCCCTGCCAAAGATCTCCTGTGGAGACACTGGAGGAGATGGACTGCTGTGTTTGAATTCTTCTGGTCTGCTCTCCTCACCACATGCCAGGAATTATTTCCAGAACTGGCAAATCAGTTGCTAAATACTATCATCCAGTTTTCTTTTTCTGCAAATGTATCACTTCTAACGTAACAATTATAACAGTAAAGCAGTCGCCGCTATTTGCAGATCCTTTTGTAAAGAGCGTAAGAAAAATGCGTTAGAGTACAAAGTGAAAGATATTTGTCTCCATCTAGTGATTGAGATAGTTATTGCATCTTGGCTGATAGATAAACACATTGAAAGAATGACAGAGATATGTTTTTGTATCTAATTGGAGACAATCACAGTGTTTGTTTATTGGATGCTCACACTTTTTTTATGGTAGATACACTGTTTATTGATTTCATTTCATTGCATAATCCATTACAGCTTTTGTATTTAATTCCAGTCGTCACTCCACTCACATCCTTCTCAATAACAAGTCTGTCTTTATTCATATGTCAGAATTTCTCTCATTTATTTCTCTGTTAGTGGTTTGTCTCTTCCTCATACAGCCTCTGATCTTAATCACGTACTGGTCATGTGTCACCCGTGTCTGGGATTGAATCTTTGGCTCTTTGTTGCCAGCCAGGCTCTTTAATCACTAAGCCAACACATTAAACTGTCCTGCTCACATTAGATGGGAATAAATTTTCTCCAGCTTGATCTGTTTTTCTGCTTACTCTCAGCGTTTACCCAACCCTAATCACATTTAAGTCGCTTTTGAGCATTAGAATCAGAAAAGACTGGCTTTACTGTGTATCTTCACATCATGATCAGGTTAATGCTGCTCATCAGCTCCACTAAAACCCAATTTAAACGGAAGGAGGAGAGAAAAACAAAACAACCTGATGATTCCTCACAGCTGATTGGATTAAAGCTGCCTTTCTCCGTGATGGATTGCCAATTCTGAGAAATATTTTAATTAGCCGGGGCCATAAATAAATTCTGCATTACAGAGCAAAAATCTGGATGGAAATTAATTGACTTTTGTAATTTGTGGAGCTTTGGAATCCAGCCATTCATTTATCAACAGGAGATGTGCTATAGGTGGAGCTGAACTCTATCAATCAGCCTCTCTGTGGCTTTCAGCCAGTGTGTTTGTTGAGGGGAGGGGTGAGCTGTAACATAGCTGCCTCAAGCCATCGCTTTACTAATCAGTCGCAATATCTGTCGAGTTTAATTTTGAAATACTCAATAGCTATATTAATATTTCATGGTCGGTCTGTTGTGCGGTTGTTTCGTTATGTAATTAATCTTGCATGAGAAGTGCTACAGTGTAATGGTTATTTGTGAAAACTTCTTTCAAAAACAGTTGTACACGCTTTTAATTATTATAATTGGGATTTCAACCATTTTTCCAATTCTCACTGCATATTTACTTTTGAAAAGCTTGCCTGCCTAAGACATGTCACAAAAAACATGATGTCAGCCAACTTAAACATGTAAGCTCATTCGTAGCCAGAGATCAGTTCTGATTGGCTAGTTTTAGAGGGCGGGCCATTTCATTGGCTCTTATGTTGCTGTTTACAGAAACTAGGGATCTTACAGAGACTGAGATTTTTCAGGACACATATATTGTAGGCATGGTGTACCATAAAGAATTGTTCATAGCACCTATGCAGAAACTTTACAGTAAATAAATAATTTACAGTCTGTTTCATCTTCTGTCGTCTTTTTTAGAGAATAAGAGCCCATGTGACCTGAAGGACGAGCCCGGGCCGTGCCGGGGTCTGGTGCCGCGCTACTTCTTTAATAGCAAGAGCCAGGAATGCAAACCATTCTTTTATGGTGGCTGTTTTGGAAACGCCAACAACTTCAAGACCATAAAAGAATGTCAGGCCAGATGTCAGTGTATGTACCAGCAACAAAACATCTCTTGTCTCAGCAGTTCTGAATAATGACATTGTTTTCCTACACGCTCAGTGATTAAAGTCATTTGCATAACAAATACATTAGCTCTTGGGTATTGTGAGCCCTCAGTAACCTTCATTTCAGAGGATAATTAACACTTTTAATCTAGACGTACATTCAGCCTGGCACAGTCCTTTAGGGGAAAAAACCCTGTTTGGCACAACATGAGACTTTAGTGAAGGATGACAGTGTTTTTGATGAAGTACAATATAACAGTGAAGTTCTGAGGATAATGTGTCTTCTGCTATCTTCAATTAAGGGCAGTTGATCTTTTTTCAGAAACATTTTTTATTATGCTGGTTGAAGTAAACCTGGTCAGGCAGGAAATGTGTTCAGAGGACGACAGATACAATATTGGTTTGCTTTTTGAACTTCTCTTTAGCTAACTCAAACCAGGACCTGAATTCTCCATCAAAGCCAGTGGAAGAAGAAGCCAAACCTGCCACAGGATCCATCACTAAACACGGTGAGATGAATAACTCAAATCACTTTCTGATATTACTGCCAGAAAACGTCTTTTATCAGATATTTTGCTATATTTTGAGGAATTGAGGATTTGTTGTTTCTGAAAGTCTGAACATATGGTCTGATTCATCTCCAGTGTCGTGTTGTATCTGTTTATCTGAACTACAGTTGAGCTTCTCTGTGTATCTGATTATTTTAGATGAAATGCCTTTGAATGCATCACATGTGTCACTGCTTAAAGAGTCACAACCAGCGGCACAGGAAGCAGGTGAGAGCAGATTTCTTATTGGTTAACTGAATCAGTCACATGCTGTAATCACGCAGCCCATACACGTGAATGCACAGAACACACACAAGCTTTAAATGTGAAGGTGGACGGTTGTGCCTTCATATGTAAGCTGTCTGTTCTGAGTACTGAGGGTGATGAGCAGCAGCTATTTTACCCACTACTTGCTACTTATTCTGACAGTCCAGATCTGATGTTTGCTCTACAGCTCCAGGGCAGATCATAATACAGCAAAATATGACATTGTTTTATAATTAACACTCATTTTGACATTACTTTGCGTAGAGTTTACTGCCATCTAGTGGCTGAACTCCATCTTACAGTAATATATAATATATCTTCATGTAATATATATGTGTAATTATTTTACACATGAACATAGTTACACGTAATTGTACTTATTAAAGTGACACTGGTACTGAGATTATATTGTTATATTTCAGAGTTTACTCCCCATGAACTCTGCATGAGTCCAATTGACAGGGGTGAGTGTGACGGATCAGAGAGGAGATACGGCTACAACTCCAGAACTGGCAGATGTCAGATGTTTCGCTACAGTGGCTGTGGAGGCAACAAAAACAACTTCATCCAGAAGAGACACTGCATGAAAACATGCATGAAAGGTGAGTCTCCTCCTGCCCTCGGTCCCGTCTTATAAATGCATAAATATAATCATATATAGTGCAAATCATTTAAAAGTGTTAATTGGTTTATTGTTTCAGTTTCTATTAATTGTTTTCATTTTTAAGGTCATAACCAGAGAAGACAAATACGAATAAAGACGAGGACCTCAAACATCTTATTCCGATCTGTCTAAGACGTCTCATGATACTGATACAATCTACCAAATCTACCAGGACTACCAAATCCTAAACTATTTACATCGCACGTCAAAAACAGTTATATCTGCCACACTGCTGATCAATACACTACATACAGTTCATTTTAAACTGGGCTTTAAATTTAAAGACATTTTATATAGTTATATACAAAACAGAAGATTGTTTTAGTCTAGTCACTCTATATTTGTTTTTGGGGAAGATTAATTTCAATTAGAATTACTCATTGTGTCATTAGAGTTGTATTTCTGTAGTGTTTATGTTTTTCCACCTGTGGGACTATTTAACGCTATTGAGTATTTATGGCTGTTTTAAATATAAGTCCTTCTTTCTGTAATTATTTGTAATATTATTATTATTAATTTTCTCTATGTTCAAACTACTAATTTTTTGTAATACACTGATACACATTTTTCTGTATACTTGTAATATCTTTGTGCAATAAATGTGCAGTAATAAACCTGCAGAATGTTGCATGATTTATGGAACCTAATTCAAAAAGTCAAATATACACAAACTTACATTAAACTACAGGATCAGTTACTCACTCGTCTGTCTGTCTGTCTGTCTGTCTGTCTGTCTGTCTGTCTGTCTGTCTGTCATCTGCTCTGTTTTTAAACAGTTGCATTAGTTATTAAATATATTGAAGCATATATTACAAAGAACAGTAAGTATGTGAGGAAAAATGAAAAAACCTGCTGGCTGTACAATCATTGTGTATTTTCTTACACAAGATGGAGCTGTTGGGTTTATACATTTTGGATACGTTGTATTAAGTGGTTAGAATAGCAATTTTAAATGTTATCTGTTTAATTACTTTTGTTATGATCATTTCGGTGGATGATTTAACGCAAGGTACACATATAATAATGAAATTATGTTAGGAATAAACATTGGGTATAATAATAATAATAATAAACATAACCTTTAACCTTTTAAAGTTAAATCTATAGAAGTTATTCTTCTATAGGCTTAATATAGACTGTTGTTTGTTTTTATACTGTCTGTTGAAGGCTTTAGGAGACAAAATATGAATATGACACTTCTATAAAGTGTCTAAACTTTAAAGTGTAAACTTTTAAGTTACAAAAACAGTAACAATACAAGGAAAGCCGCGTGGGCGGGGTTAAGCGGTGACGTCACAGGAAGCTACTACGGTCGAGCTGTACAAGTTGACAGGCGTCGTCATCACGTCTACAGCTGCGCGTGCACGCCGCGCTCGTGCTGCGCGCTCACGGTGGCAGTGTGACATTCATACACATGACGAGCTGATGGAAACTAATGAGTGAATATCGTTCAAAACATCCTGCGATCACACGCTGCGTTTCATACACAGGTAAGAAAGCGACTCTTGAATTATAGATACAGAGTTTCATTATTACAAGTACAGTTTGAGGGATTTTATGTTTATTATATAAAATTGCAGAGGGCTGTTACTGTATGACAGATCGCTTTCTCTGTTAGAGTTGTTATATTGTATTTCTGTATAGACGTTTTGCCTCTTGTATGGCTGTAAGGACTGTAATTTGAATGCATGTGAGATTTGTGCATGTATGTATGTGGATGTTAAAGACCTGAATACTCAGAATGACAACACGAGCCCTTCAAATACAAACCACAAGTTTATTCTCCACGAGTCTCATACACGAGCAGTTTGTGTTGGTGCAGAACGCAAAACAGACACGCTTAATACACATAATGTTGGGTTCATATATGATGTTGATATTGTGTTGTACACGTAATGTCTCGCTGAACACCTGAAGATTTCAGAAATACACATTATTATGTAATACAAAAGATACAAAACAGCAGAAGCTTGTGCAATTGATGGTAACGTGGTAACATACTGCGCTGATACTAATAACTGTATAATGATCACAGATGCATGACATTTTAAAAAAGAACCCTTATAGACTTTATTA
>JAZGTK010005149.1:0-22985 GCA_036877625.1 Ambastaia sidthimunki
GTGTGTGTTCATGACTTGCAGTGTGTGTTCACTCCTCACTAGTGATGAGTTAAATGCAGAGGTCACATTTCGGTTATGGGTAACCGTAACTGACAAAAACATGTCATATTCACTTTATGGAGCTTCACTTGTATCAGACACAAAGATTTCCCTCCAGTTCTTTAACCATCTACAAAGAACACAGTCACGTAACATCAAAGTCAAACTTTCAGGTTGAGACCACACAACAGAACCTCATCCCACAAATTTATTACAGTTTAATCACGGAAAAGCCATGGAGATGTTCTTTCCCAGATGTCAAGGGTAGAAACGATGACGGAATAGCGTTTATAGACTGTGTTTTACAGCTGAATACTGCAGTCTTGTTTTATTGTGTAAACACATGTTCTGTGTGGATGTTCTTTGTCTGGATGCGCGAAGTGATTTAACCGAGTGTGTGGAAGTGCCGACAACACCGTCATCCTTCGCTCAGCATTGTTCTCCGTTAATTTTCCCATTATCGGCGTGTCGTCACGGCCGCGGTCTGGGCGATAACGATTGACTGTTTTTCTCCGCTCAAGGCTTGATTATGGATCGCTTTTCCGAGAGTTTCAGCTTGTGGCTCCAGTCGAGCCGACAACAAGGTGGTTTGGAATTCTGGGAACACTGTGTTTTGTACGATGTCAGCCTAACAGATTTGTCCTACTTTCTCTTCTCATATGTAATGTGTGGACGTCTTTGTGTTTTTTATGTACGGAACATCCTAACCCGATACCATGTGATGCGTCTGCCCCACTGTGTTTACACAACTCTGTGTAATCAGGATGTGGCAGCCCACGACCCAATACGGTGCAAAGATGCACATTGACTCTCTCTCTGCCAAATGAGCCATGCTAGGGCTAATATATTTGAGCTGTGACCTTAAAACACTCTTTACAACCTGTTGTACGGGTCCGTACTGCAAAAACTGAGAGAAGGGAGGCATTGGGCTGAACGAAGCCACCTGCAAACCATCAACAGAAACTAACAGGCCTGCGAAACATAATAAGTACAGTCCGCTTGTCCAGGAAGTGAAGGTGTGATACGATCTACACACAAAACCCAATATGTGTGTCTTGCATGAAATGTTATTACCGTGGACTAACATTGGCTAATACTCTCGATGTATTATGTTTGCACAATGTTTTCACTTGATGTGCATTCAGACAGAAGTTAAATAAGAGACTTGGCCTCATTTCTTTTAGCACGAATCCTTAAGTCCTCAGTTCAGAGTACAGTAAACATAATTAGATAATATTCAGGCGGTTCCAACTGATATCCTCAGATGTCCTCATTTCTAAATTTGGATAATATCAAAGGTGGACATTATATGCTTTTATTAAAGCCACTATTAAGCCACAATTGCACACACACATTGTGTGCTATTTATTATTTAAATTTATTGTTTTGTTTATTATTGTTAATCGTTTATTTATTTTAATGTCAGTTATATACATACTTTACGTGGCTCTGTCGAATACTTAACTCTGATTGGTCGATCGTGCCTAAAAAATTCCGGTCAAATATTTCTGCAACTGTTTACTCTTCCAGGAAAGCCTATTTTTATTACATAGTGTAAATATCTTTCTCCAATGCTTACAATAAATAAATAATAATAATAAATTATTTAATGTCAATGTATTTACAGTATATAATGGTAGCATTGTTTAATAAAATAACACACAACACAATTAGCTATAAATATTTGGAAATGTACTGGGGTTTCTGTGGAAGTATGTTGCACAAGTTTAATCTTAAAATGAGTGGATGTTTAAAAAAAAATGAAAAAGAATGTGAAAGAAGAATTTAAAAATGTCTCATGGCTATTTTAGGTGCTTTTAGCAGCACATGACAGGGTTTGTAAAGCCTTTGTTTGTAGATGCATCCATAAATGATAGGAAATGGTTCAGCATATAAAAAAGTGGACGCTTCTCTACTCGAATGATAATTACGTTGCCGTGGGTTGCCTGGATACAAAGCATGTGAAATCATCAGGGGTACCAGAGGTTGCGCGAGACATGCAGATCCCCTTTGTAACAGCGAGTCGCGATGCGCGTTCAATACGCGGAACAAAATTACCGCCTCACTGATATCAATTTACAACAACAATTTGCGGACAAAACACAGAATTGGTTTAAAGCCACACTGGAGTCAGAAGCGCTCAGTCCCACAGATGTAATTGAGTTACTGAGGATGGAGATGTTATGAAAACTCCAAATAAATCCAATATGCAATAACACGCAGACATTAAAATCATTTTCGGATGAGATCGCCCTCTTGAAAAGAAACTACAGGGGAGACCGCGTGACTTCTGCACCTGCAATGTTTTTAATGAGCAACCTCAGTCCCTTCTTAAATTCTGAAAAAATTCTTAAAAAATTTATTTCCCCCCTAAGTGAAGCAGTTATCATTAATATTTATCTTCTCACTCTTTAGAGAAAATCGCTACTTTGCGAAAACTAACCCCCCCGCACGCACCTCTAAATTGTTCCGTTTTCTTCGACAGATTYTGCACCGGTGAAAGKTAAATCCCGTGCGCAAAGGAGGTWAAGAGTTTTAAGACGGCACTCTTTGACAACCCGTGGCCTTCGTACCGCTAATCACTAGCATGCATTAGCAGTGAAGTTTAGCTGTTTTGGCAAAGCTTTTAAATCTAGTGCAGACATGAGCATCATAGTAATCCCTAGAGTTTGTGCTTTGTCATTCATATTTTTTTCCACCGCTGTTTCAATTTTCTGCCTTTGGCAAAACAAACACCAATTGCATTTTTAAAAATGCGATTTTAAACAATATATCAAGACTATTAAAACTGACACGTTGCATAAAATGTAAATGTTCTAAATGTTCATCTATAATAAATATGATCATGACAAACCACAACTACAATTTATGAACTATACAAACAAATACAAAACCTGAGAGTTTCAACTCTGATATTGCGACTCAACTGAACAAACTAGCAGAACATTTCAACTTCTCCCAAGTTGAAAGTATGTTTGAATAAGAGATTAGTCAAGCAGATAGGAGCCAGAGGGTATTTACGCACAAGAGCAGTGGCATATTCTGACAGAACGGAGGTTCAGGCTGACTTCTCAATAAATAGAATACCATCTGTAGCACGGAAAGGATTCCAGGTGATGGATCATCTCTTAACGCCCATTGCTTGTCTGGGACTACTCTGTGGATTTAGGCTTCATTTGTACGATTATGTACTTTCTGCTATGATGCTGGCAGGGACACACTGACGAAAACCGTGTTTTTCAACTATGAGCACTTTTGGCCCTGTGCACTTATTATAGTTTATTTTGTTGGTCCACTTACAATGTCCAACACAGAATTCTGTCAGTTTTGGCTTTTTATCTAAATTTACAAACATTTCCAACCAATCTGGGATTTATGTGTTTTACAGCATTTTGTATTGGAAAATCAGGATGTTTTTTTTTTTAGTTTATGGAAAAAAGAGACGCTGCTTTTTGCATACGGTTAATAATTGCTAGTTTTACAAAAAAAAATTGTGATAATTTTGTAACAAAATTAAAGCTTGATTGAAAAGAAACTAAAATAAATATTTTCTTTGTTTTCTTCACATTAAACTTGCCTTATATCTCAGCACAATAGTTTTTAAACCAAACGCATTTGTTTGCATGGTTTACATTAACAAGACCTTTAACGAGTAATTATGTAATAACAATAAGTAAAACATAGTAAAAAGAAACAGTTGAAACAGTTAGTTTAGTTTTAATAAAAAAAATCAACTCAAGGAAATAAAATGTCAGAAGCTGAAGAAAGACTGTAATACAGTGTGTTTGGACTGTATATGTGCTGAACTGTCTGTGGCTGTGTGCTTTACCAATACTTCTTTTTCCAATAACTGTAATGTTTGCTATTAAAGTTTATAGACTTTCTGACAGGACACAGGACTGATGTGACAACAACAACGTGTAGTACTGCCAAAAATTGGCAACAGCAAACAATGGCCATTTCGACAAAACCACACAAAAGATCCAAACTGACGGATCGAACACTAAACGACCACGTTTCAGCAATGAACTGAGGGTGACCTGAGAAGAAAAGATAGAGATTGAAGTTTATAGTAGAAAAATACAGGAAATTAAACTACAGTTTGTTGTCTTTAAGAATGAGTTTTGCATACTGGTTTGCATCCAGTTCGGGTGCATATTTTAAACAGCATTTAAAAGGAATTTTCTTGATTAAATTCCAGTGATTCATGTTTATTTATTCATTAATTTACATAATATGTGCATTCAATGCGATACATTAAATAGACAGTTACTTTTTGTACTTGTAGTAGATGGTGCCAGCAAAACCTCAAGGTCAGGAAGCGCAAATAAAACGTACTTTCAATCCAATATACAGTACAGCTTTCAATGAATCTGCTCAGTGTATAGATGTATATGTAGGTTTATGCTAGATAAACAATGTTGCAAGAAGCCACAGTTTTCATGAGAAACACCAGAATTGTTATTCACTGATAATCTTCTCTACCAAAGCTTTAAATGCTTTGACGTCATTGGTTCTCCTGTGTCTTGTGACCAAAGACTAAACACTTTATTCGCTGTATGGAAAACAGCTCACCTGTGTGTTTAACCAGCATTTAAATTTCACAAGCGTTGTTTAATGTACTTTATGTCATGACTGGCATGTTTGGGATCCTCTAAATAAATCATAGGGGAAAATAAATTTATAATTTTTCCTAAAAGGTGGCTGTTCTTGTGTGCTGTGTTGCATTAGAGAGATAAACCTGCATTGTGGGAAAACAGCAGAGAGTTTAATGGCTGCTGAATGTGAGGGTACAAAGGGAGAGTAATAGGGGTCAGGTGACCCGCGTCGCAATTCAGCAGCGCATACACGCAACACAATGTCCCCTCATGGACCTGTTTAGAGCTGCAATACCAGCCAGATACAACAACCAGGGGAATGTGATTAAGCATAAATGACTTTCCATTAAAATTGCAGGTAACCAAAGTTATTTTTGTTATTATACCTTTGTTTTGTCTTTATATTTATGGAAATAAAAATGGTCTCGCTCCCATATATACATAAATATATGTGTATGTATACATATATATAATGTGTGTGTGTATATATGTCTGTATATGTATGTATATATGGGAGTGTGAGAGAATTTTTATTTACCTAAATATATATATTTATATATATTATTTTGGTTACTTATTAGAGAACTTATTAGAGCTTTACATGTGAAAATGGTAATTTGAAGAAAAGTCTTTCAATGTGTTAATAATTATTTAGGATTTATAAAAATTTTCCACTTCTTTCTCTTCCTGTTAAGCGCTTATTTCGTTTATGACACACAAGAGCTGCGGCTCTTATGCTCTGATGAAGTCGTTTTTCCTAGCGAGTTATCATAGCGGCTTTTATGCGATTACAGGCACAGCGTATGAACGCTGTCAGACGATAAACTGAAAAGGAAATGAAAGTGGAAAGCAGAGGAGTGTTGAGATACAGATACTCCACAAATGCGTCAGCGCTATTAAGCTGAAGAGCCCACATGCAAAACATCAGCCAATAGGAAACGAGGAAAGTATCTGCGTCATAACCGCAGCCTAGTGACACAACATAGATGACTAAACCCGGTTCAATAACGTGGTCAGCGGTACAACACGGCGGTTAACAACACGGGCTGTGGACTAAAAACAAGAACACAAGGGCTAACCTGGTTAAACAGACTAACTGCTTTTGAAACTGTAAAAATGCATTGGCATGCAAATGCGATGTCAGTCCCTCTTACCGCATGCACACGGCGCAGGAGAACTGCGGCGCTCTTTTTAATTAGCTGTGAAGTGTGGATTTAGCTAAAGTGACTCTGGAAGTATGTAATTGACAAAATGGCTCTCGTTTGGCAAGCAGGGGTGGGTGGGGGTTTGGAAAGCATGAAGTGCTAATGCATCCGACAGTCCATCTAAAATCAGAGTGGGCTTTAGAGGCATCAAAAACAGCTCTTCACAATTTAAAAAGTCTTCATGTAAAATCACATCCCCCCTGCGATCGCTGTTCAGCTCTCATAAGCTGCAAACTATAATACAGATACTCAACTTCACAGGAAGATAAATAGACAGACAGACAGATAAATGATAGCAGTAAAGTTAATTGTAAAATAAATTGAGTGATTCGCAAACCAGTCAAGGACATTAAACTCGGCTTGTATCTGTCTGCTTGTATAACTTGTCTGTATCTGCGCAGGCACAGCAATTTTTCTGTTTCTCGCGATCTTCAATTAAGATACATAAAATATTTTGCCACTTTGACAGATGTTCTCCCACGATAAATGGCGCTTGAAGACGTTCCCATTGTCAGTAACAATATTTCATTACATGCAATATTAAAAGTGCATTGCATAATTTTCACTTTTTGAGAGGGACTAATATAATAAGCATGCACTCATAACTTGGCATGTTGCAGACCACAAAATGAAAACAGGTCAGATGTCATCAGAAGACTGTCTGATGAGTCTGTTACAGTCTGATGAGTGTTACAAAAATCCAACTTGTATTTAGCTGGAATTCAACCGGGGTCTGAATCATTTTACATTAAAACAAAATACTAAACTGAAAAGAAATGCTGGAAAATGTATTAGCGAAATGTAGTCACTCCGACCCCAGGTTTACATCCCAGTCTGTGTTGATGGCTGCGCTGTTTCACGGCTCTTCAGTTGATGTGTGTCAGCGTGTGTGTTTGGTAATTACAGGGGGTTGAGATTCAGACCGTGAGAACATCAGGGTCAGCGTATAAATCCGTGTTTTGCGTTGACAGATAAGGCAAACATAAAGGGGAAGTGTGTGCACTGTGTAAACCGATTTGATTGAATGCTGCACCATTTATGCTAATAAAACACATCGTAATATAATTTATTATTCCGAAAAGCAAGAAAAATTTCCATGACACCTTTTCTCTTGAGTGACCGATTTTCTGTACATTAAAAAGAACTCCGTTTTCTGCTTTCTCTCTGTCCTTCACTTTATAGGGTCCCGAGGGACCCCAGAGGGCCCTACAAATTACCCGCACATCAGTTATGAGTAAGCGCCCTGGAGAGGGGCCACGGAAGGATGGCTGAAAATTTAATGCTGTCACTGAAGTGCCACCACCCATTATTTTTCTATTTTTATTTGGAAACGAAAATCCTCCGTATGAGTCATATCCGGAATTTATATAATATTTTGTTATTTAAGACCTCTTGTCCCTAGATTAATTTGAAGTATTTTTCATAATGTCCTTTATGATTCATCTTTTGGGTTGGGAACATTGCAATAAATTAACCAACATCACAAAGGGACCGAGATATATTAAAGCATGATAAAAGAGTGAAATGGAAAATATGTAATAAAAATGGTTTTAAAATGGATTGTGCCATGATTTGCATAGTAAGGCAGCAGATAGTGCTTATCACTGCATAACCGTCCTATTCAACAAGCTTCAGATTTTAGAATATTGTAGATATTAGAATTTGGTTCTAGATCATGTTTTCCTTAGAGGATGCAAGGAAAACTGCCTCCACAAAAATGAATGAGAATGAATGAGAAAATAAGCGACAGTGTAGAAATAAAACATGACAAACATAAGATTTATGAGTGTGTAAACTATTAATATTTCATTCTCTTGCCCCCTTGAACCTGCTTCATTCTTACTGAACTCTTAAAATGTGGCTAGAACATGGAGGTGGGATAATGGCTAAATACATAAGTCACATGATGCAATCTTGGCATTCTGATTGGCTGAATACTCTGTTAATTCAATAATGGCTGGTTGCTATAGTTGATTTTCTGCAAATCAGCCTCAATCAATCAAATTAGTGGAAATTGATAAAGTAATTATACAGTAAATGTTTTCACTCAGACATTACCTGCAGTGTTTATCAAAGATTTGTTGACTAATGTGAAAAGACGCTGACTATTAAATAAAACAGCCAAACCACAGCTTGTAGTAACAAAAAGTTACACAAAAATATACATATTACGTTGTTATTGTAACCATTAGATTCTGACATGAATTGCTTTTAATATGTAGCATATAAATATTAACATACCAAACCGTGCTGATTGTACGTGATCTTGATCATGTAAAATAAACTATGAGGAAACTGCATTTCTGTTTAATCTTTAGTTTTCCTCAGTCAGCTTGGCTGAACATTGAGGCACTGAGGCAAAAGATCCTCATGCCTCAGGTTGAGTTGTTAAATTCGTTCATCTTGGCCATGGCTTTATTAAAACAGAGGCGACATATGCAGTTCTGGCTACTGTCTGGGGAGGATTTACGGCTGGTCGACACACTGAAACCTTTCTCGCAATAATTAGATTATTATTACTCTGTTAGATACTGTGTCAGACACCATGTATTTTCACACTTTTATGACAAAATTAAAGCAAAGAAAATTTTAATAAAACCAAGGGTGAAATACAGTTATAGTGGGTTCAATTTTCTTACCCACAGTCAAGTTACAACCTCTAAAGCAATCTTCCAGGTTCAATACAATTTAAGATCTATAGACATCTGTGATAGACAATTACAAAAAGAAAAAGTAATTTCAACTCATCCATCAGATTGCAAAAACAGTTTGTCTACAGCACTAACAGTTTTGCACCTGCAATAGAAGTTTATGGGATAAAATACAGCAATATTTGGTTTGTTTGTTTGTTGAACAAACCAAAGAACAAGTCAAAAATATTTTCTGTGGAAACCGACAGCAATCGAAGATGTTATGTTGTGAACCAGAAACGACACAATACAAGTTTCCACCAATAAAAGCAAACTTTGACTTCACAGCTAAGCATAACATATTTTGATATTTAATATACAGTCATTTAGGACAGGATCCAACTTCCTAAATAACTTTCTTTAATTATATTATCTTTCTTTTATTAAGTAACTAATTTCTTTATTTATTTTAACTTTATTTTTTTATTTATTTCTATAACTTCATACTCCTCTCTCTCTTTTGCACTTTAGCTAACTTTTGTAACTTAGCATGGCGGTGCTGTAGATACTGTTGGCTCATGTGTGATAGATTGCTTGTGATTTAGACTCATTTCTAAGTCCCTTTGGATAAAAGCTTCTGCTAAATGAATACATTTAAATTGACTTTATAAGCCCAGAATTGGGTTTTTCTGTGTTTCTGTGCTGATGTTGATGTTTGAGGACGTCCCCACAGAAATCTCTTCAAATTTGCTGAACGTCAAGGGACTCCCTTCAAATCAATGAAAGAAACTTCAGATTCATTTTCAGTGCTTTTGATTTTTCCCATTAATGCTACAACTGTTATTTCCCACTGCTTGTGTTTCCTTAGTGTATTTACCTGAATTTCAATATGTCCTGTTTTAATATTAACAAGTACACACACACATACACTATAGTAAAAACTACAAACACAAACATGAATTCTCTCTCGGGCACTTGTTCAAATTTCAGAAGCGAACTTCCACTTATCGAAACAGCCACAAGGGAAAACTACAACAGATGCACAGAGGAAACCATCCAAACCACTAGCCTCAGATTCCCAGCAGACCCTGTGTGAACAGACAAACGCAGGAGCCTGTTTTCACTCTGCATTGACGCGCTCGCCCCAGGAAGCATTTATTGTTTAAGAGTCTCATGACATTTGTGGCCCTCCTGGTCCTCACCGACCTCGACAGCTTTACAACAACATGTTTCTATCTGACCTCTGGGTCATTTTCAGTTCATGTGACAAAATTCATAGACATTCACCAGGGACTAAAACTATATCATGCTGACTTGGTTTGTAGTGGATTGTATCAAGGTCAGATTTTGTTTTTGTATCTCGACTTGCAAGCTTTCCTTAGATGCAAACATTCAAACCACATTCCATGGACAGGATACACTTTGGTGTTCCATCAGTTTTCCATTGAAAGTACAAATCCAGTCCATTTTTTATAGTGAGAACTATTTATAGATACTTTATATAAACTAAAATGAGCATAAAAACATAGCTTTAAACACATCAAATGTTTGTATTCCCTTATTTGTCAGGAATAACCAATCAACCCTGTTACCCAAGTTATAATGAACAAATGAAGAAAAAACTAATATTTTTGGGAAAAGTATGGGGAAACTAACTCATATTAACAACTACCTCTGGTCCCAAATTAGTTGGCCCCACTTGGTGACAGTTTAATGCAACAGAGAATAAATCCTGCCACCCTGTTGCTCGCAATCCTGTTACCCATTCTGGAATCATTTTTATTTAGTTAGTTTTGTTGTTTAATTGCTGTCTATTGCTAAAAAAGACAAAAATAATAAAGTGTTTAAGATTATTTGGACAACAATTTTGACTTCCTGAGGTTGACCAGCAGCGTTTCCGAAGATAAAACACCTTCATTTCACTGACCTTTCCCAAAAGTTGCTTTTATTCCTAAGAGTTTCAGGCCCTATTTGTGCCCTATTCTGGAATATTCCACAAAGTAACATCTTTTCATCTGCTTGAATAAGACGTTTGATTGTAAAGCATCGCTCAAAACCCTCTATAAGCTGTATTTCAATAAGCGGCCCAATTAGCATTCATCTCATCTCCTTTGTGTCCCCGCAGACTAATTTTATAAACTGAATTCAGCAATTAAACACTCCATCTCCCTCACGACGCAATTCCGCCGTTCTGTTTTGTCTCTACGTGCGCTTTTGAGGACGCATTGCTGTGTTTTAAACACTTACACACTTACTCTCTGCAACACAGCTGCGTATCACAGTGGTTTTAAGTGCGCTGCTCATTTGACATACACAAATTGATTTCCCACAGGGTGGGCTGCTGCAGGAAAGTACAATCCATGCGAATACTCCGGATGGGGCAAACAAATTCCTCCATTACACCACCCCCACCACTTCCCATTGCTCTCTCTAATAAGACGTCCGCCTCTTTGCTAGCCTGTTGCAAAAAACGCTATTGATTAGCAATGTTGCGAAAACAACAGAGTGAAGATCGCGCTGTGGGGTCCCTTGGAAAAGAGCTCAGCCTCTCTTTAAGGTTGACCTTTAAGGCTTTCTAAACCCATTGGTACCTTTTAAAAATGCCACAGATACTAATCTAACGTGATGTTCTACGTTGTGTCGAACGTGATGTTCAACATTGTGTCTAGTCTGCATTCACTGTAAGGATTGATAATGTTCCTGTGAGGTTGTTTTTGTGGGGGGGTTGGGGGGGATAAGGTTGGGGGCAGCATTCTGTTGATAGCATTAGAAATGTAAAATAATTTTGTTTTGTTGTTTTTCTTAAATAAATAAAAAAACATTGCACTGGTAAAATATAAATTAAATATTTATCAAAAATATTTATGTCTGCATTTGGACCCTTTCTGGTTGTCACATGTCAGTAGCTATTGTGATAAACTGCACCTGTTGTTATAATCTGTCAAAAGGCATCCAAAATCGTTTACTACATTCAGTTAAGTCATTAAGTACCTACTTATCAACTGTTAATATAGTATTTACTATTTGTACTATGTGTATAGTGTGAGCACATTCCCATACACACTACAGCTGCCATCTTTGCATTATTATGTGATCCGTATTACGATATGATGTACATACAACAACCGCAAACAACCGGTTACTCGCGTGCTGTGTTAAACAAGTACAAGTTAACCAACAGCAGGTAACAGTTCTTGGTAGTTATATCACCTACCAGCTCCCAGTTCTCCTTGATTTATTTAATTTTATGTAATGCTGCCCTCGATCGCGTACTTGCATTAAACCTAGTTGGAAGCATTAGGAACATCCGGGTATTTCTCGCATAGTGTGCTTACAATACTAAGGGTAACTTACTTATTTTTACGTAAGAAAATAGGATGTAGGATGTTTCACGTAGGATGTGGGATTGTGTATTTTATTATTGCTTTAGGGACACTGAACTTAATCGTTTTGTTGGAATAAAAAATCCTCCTCTACTCGTTGTTTTATTCAAAGATAATTTTAATAAACAAAAATGGCACCTGTTCTTATTCCTTACCTGCTCTGATGTCAAGGTTTTCCCATTAATTTGATTTTGTAAAATGTTTTCTGTTTTCTTCATTCACACTTCGTAGTAAGGAGACTGAATGTCCATCATCTTGTGCCCACCACTCGTGCGATCTCCCACTCACGTTTCAGGGTGACCAAACTCGCCCGCACTCGCTCGACTCACAGACTCACACCCTCCGCCTTGTTACCCCTCCCACCCCCTCATCGTGTCATACAGCGACCGCATCTCTGTGGGTGGTGGTATTCTGACATATTTTTAATGTTGCCATTGACTCCTTTATGTGCAGTTACAGGTCCGTGCAATAAAAATCTTATTTGAAACTTCGCAATTATTATCCGACGATTTAATAATGATTATAGATGAGAAAAATGATCGTGATCCATCACAATTATGAAGGTCTCGGTACGGTTTCTTGTAAATGTATTTCTGGCACCCGCCGGCGATGTTTTATATTTCTTCTAAAAAGATATTTCCACGTTTGCACGGAGAACAAATAAGGATGCACAAATCAAACAGAATAATAGGAAAAACGAAAATATTAAAGGTAAATTGCAAAACCAAGGGATACATTAAAATCAAGTTGAACTTCACTAAACAGTTCACTGAACTAGACCGGACCAGAAAATCAGAAAAGAGGGGTTTAAACAACTGCATGTGTTTAAACAACTGCAAGATAACTGTAAACACTTTTTGCTAGTTCCTTGATTTCAGATGGTATCATAAAAATATCTTTGAATTGTATTAGTTTTTAAATGTTTTGTCAAATCAATAAAACAAGTAAAAAAGTGAAATTATTTCTTTCTCATAAGAAAAAATATTTCCAGCCACGTTTTCCAAAATGATAACAAACAAAATTGCTCTGCATTTTTTATTCTTTGAGTGCTTTTGTTGTTCAGCTTGTATGTGCAAACACATTTTTAGACCTTAGTGGTAAAACACTTTGAAAGCACAACCAGGACGAAAAACAGCCAATATCAAACTGGGTCATACATCAAGATTAGTTTTCTTCAGTTATGACAAATACGCAGAGTGACAGGTAGTTTGTAGATGTCATTTAAAACCATTGTTTTAACCATTTTACAGGTCAAACAGAAATGGGACTAGACAACCACTCCATCTTACTGGATGGCTAACAACACTAGATGTCTCCACAGATATCTCCATCTGTCACAGAGCGCAAGAGAGGTCTGACCTCATCTTGGCTGGGAGACACTCTGTTACACTGTCAGTCATCTGATATCTTGCTGAATATTCCTGAGTTCTTGTGTTTTGTATTTCAACCCAGAGACCAAAAGATTAAACTTCATGTGTTGAAGAACAGGTGCAAATTCATAGTGAAGTAGCTTTCAGAGCTAAAACAGCGGCTTGGGTGTCACACGGTTTATTAGTTCCAGAAAATTACCATAATAATCTCTGTAATTTTCTTGTGTTGTGGCACAAAAGATCCATCCATTATATCCAGAAGGACAGAAATAATCTACATTAAAAGCACAAGAAATTAGTTGTGACACCAGCCCGTCAGGTTCCGGTCAGACTAGCTTAACATCTTTTTGCTGAACGGTGCACACCAAGATTTTAAATGAACCGTTACTGACAGGGATAAAAGATGATTTGTCTGGCAAACAATATCAACACCTTCACAATGTATTATACAGTATGTCTGGGACATTAAAAGGCCCTTTAAGAAGACACTGACATGCACTTACTGGCATAAGTAGATTGGCAAGCTGCGTTTGACTTTTGCAGCACTTTATGAAGTTTGAAGGCCAAATAAACACATTATTTCTTATTCCTTTGGCACAGTTGTTTTCACATTATGAGCAACATCAAGAGCAGTTTGTGACATCTAGATAATGCGTCTTGTCCTTGCCACATTATCAGAAGATAAAATACCACAAACTAACATACAATAAGAACTACAACACAATACGTTTCTGAAATGGATGAATCCACCACATTGTGCTGTATTCGCATATTCATGCATGGTTGCATTGTGACATTTATACAAAGCATGTGATGGGTTTTAGACTTGTTGTAAAATGACACATAGCATGTTGGCTTTCTGTACACAAGTACCTTAAGCTTCAGGTGATATATTACACTAATGTGGAAAAGGTGTAACCTGATCTCAGTCTGTTTTTTAATAAAAGAGAACAAAACCCCAGCAGCTTGTTCACGCCACTCTCCTGTTGTCTCTCCGGCAGAGAATCTTTTTGAAGGACCTTCTGAAATCATTATTGAAGATTGTGTATATAATGGGATTGAGGGAGCTGTTGCAGTAGCCGAACCAGAAGAAGAACTTAAAAAGTGTTATTGGCACGCAGCAGTCGCAAAACGCCGTTAACGTGTAGGTGAAGAAAAACGGGAACCAACAGATAACGAACACACCTATAACTACAGCCAGGACAAAGGTGAAGCGCTTTTCCCGGTTTTGACGCCCCTTCCACCTGCTGGTCTTGGTGGCCTGGCAGGCCTCTCGCTTGTCGACGTTGTCACCTGGTTTGATTTGGCTCAGTTTGGTCCTGCCCTTGGAGCTCTTCTTCTTGAGGGAGCAAGGGTTGGAGACCTTGTGGTCGGAGGAGGACGATTCTTCCATGTCCACTCCATTTATCTCGCCCTTGTCATCTTCGCAGTTTGGCTCAGCGTTTGGATCCCCATTGAGTCTTTCATGGGGGTCCTTTTCATCCTTCTTTTCTTCTTCCTTTTTCCTCCGATCTCCAGGGGGCGCTCTGGTCCTCTTCTTGGCTATCTGGTAAATTCGGATATATACCAGCACCATGATGATGCAAGGAAGGAAGAAAGAGCCAATGGAAGAGGAAATAATGTACCATTTTTCTCGGTTGATCTCACAGATGGATCCCTCTTCTTTCTCCATGGTAATGAGAGGCGGGAAGGAGATGACGGCAGCAATGATCCAAACGACAAAAATGATCCGCTTGATCCGTTGCGGTGTGCGCTTGAGGTTGTACTCGATTGCTTGTGTGATTGACCAGTACCTGTCCAAACTGATGGCACACAGGTGAGTGATAGAGGCCGTGCAAAAGAGAACATCTAGGGCGAGGTAGATTTCACACCACACCTGCCCAAAAGCCCAATAGCCCATCAGCTCATTAGCCAATGAGAAAGGCATCACCAGAGTGGCCACCAATATATCAGCTGATGCCAGAGAGACCAGGAAGAGGTTCTGAGGAGCCCGAAGAGCTCGACTCGTAAAGACGGCGATGATCACCAGCACGTTGCCAAACACGATGAGGAGGATGAGCAGCCCCACCAGAACGCTCAGAGGAAGGGCCACAAGGATTGTGTAGGGTGGTCCCGTGCCATTGGTCACATTGTCACACCCCATGCTGAGAATCAGTCACTTCCACTCACAACTGAAATTATGTTTTCAGTTGGTGATACTTTATGATTTCCATATTAGTGACTGTTTGCATTAGGCATGAACAATGGGTATTTTGGATCATTTTGACATCTAAAAAGCAAAACAACACAGATTCAGTATTAGGTAAATAACGAAAAATAAAAGACAAAGTAACAGTAAAAAGTATTTCAAAAAAATTAATTCCTGGCATTAGAATAAAGCAACAGACATATTTGTTCATGCTGACATTTTATTATACAAAAATGGACTAATAAAAGGAATAATACTTACTTTAAACAACAATGAGTATAAACAATATTATCTTTGCCAAAAAAGAGTTTCAGTTTCAACTTATAAATACAACATTACACAAACAGCAGAAAGTATGAGAGTAATGAACCTTACCCTGGTATAAAAAATGATGCGACGCACAAACTTATTAAGCCATCCAAACAAATTTTAGTGTGACTAGTGAGAATTTAACTTCTTATATTCAAGTCGGTGAATATGAGAAAAACTGCCGGATTATTTCCTCGCATCTCATCGGCGCAGCGCGTTATGACAGCGCTTCATCATCAGCGCTCAACTCAGCGGAGCGCGCGCCGGATCTGCCTCGTCTCGCGCGCGGAGCTAATAGAAGCGTAATCATATTATCTCGCCGTGAGCGCGCATGTGTGTGTGTGCTAGACAGCCCGGAGAGAAGTGTGAACGCGTGTGCGCGCACTCCTGGTCTCAATGACTATCCATATGCTGTACGCGTGCCACGCCCTCTTTCTGATAACGCCCGCCTCACCCGTTGCTTAGCAGCCGGCGAGCAAGACGAGCTAGAAACGCAAATAAAACGTTTAAAACGCTTTTTTTTTATCAGCAGCTGGTTTGAATCAATTAAACTATTTGTTTTTTGGGGGTTTCCTGGATAAGAGAGATAAAACTTAAAGCTATTGTTTACATAGTTTGGGTTTATTAAAGGCGAATAGCTTAAACATTTATTCCAATAACAGATGCCCATTTTTTACCTTGGTGAGCACAGTTCACAGTTTAACATCTACTTCCACAAAAGCTATAGCAATCTGATTATTTTACTTTGGAGGTTATAATTTACAACTTTTATGTTTTTAAACCCAATTAACAGGGTTTTGAATTAGAAACCAGCATTGTTACGTAAATGTAAGTTCCACAACTAATTTAACAAATAATACACGACTGAACTTTATGCACAATTATTTATCAAATAAATGACTTCCCAGTGTTTTTTGTTACTAATAGCTATTTAGTTGTTGTTTACATTATTTTATAGAAACCTTCATTAATAGGTACACACAATTGGAATTAATTTAATGTATTTGTATTTAATTTAATGTATTTAATAGATAATGGCCTACATATTTTTTATACAAATGTATCTAATAAGACACGCAGTGGACTGACATATGTTATCACGATTGCTGACAAGCACGTTTTAAACCAGAGCAATATATGGCTAAAGACATTTTTACGTTTCCAGGCATGAAAAGCACGAATTTCCCGATGCTACCACGGTTTGATATCTCATGCTTGATAATAGCTATGACAACATAACATTACCGAATTTACAAAATTGTTTTCTAATGACAGACTAAACATATAAACGATGATGAGGAAGCGCGTTAACTGATTATGGGTGAATAATCACGACATTCACTGGGCACCCAATGAGAATAAAGAGCGAGAAGCGATGAAACAGCGACACCTACTGGAAACGGCAATTTCAGGGACAAGCTGAATACTGACTTTTACATTGTTGCGTTTTGCAGATCTTATTTGTAAATCTGTATATAGACCTATATTACCAGTCAAAAGTTTGTCATGGCATACCTACATTACTATTATTTTCCACATATTACAACAACAGTAAAAACATTGAGAAAACCTATGAAATAACAATAGTAGTCTGTCTGTAATTTGATTATCGATGTGTGCAGGTGAAACAGGAGCAGATGTGAAATTTATAAGGCAGTCAAATGAACATTTATTTGAAGAATGCTTATCAAAGCAAAAACTTAACTGACGGAAGAGGGTCCTGTTACTTGTTTGGGCTGAATTAGAAAGAAAGAAACCAACAAATTCAGCTTTAAGGCTGCGTTTTAGAGAAAGTAACATTAAACATGTCTGCACATCACTTTTGATATCCTATGAATTGTACAAAATAATAACATTTTGCAGTTATGAAAGAGCAACATTTTTACGTTTTGTACTTTTTACATCCCTGCCCACCCAGACAGTTATGACCCTTGAAAAGGGGGGAGATAACAGAAAATAAAGAAAATTAACATGCTCGTTTCCTATATATATAGCAAGGCAAGAAAAAGCAGGAAACATGTAACATTCCTACAGCTAAAAAAATGAATATGTATATGAACTTCATTGATATTTTTATGAATTAAAAGCACAGACAATTGAAAAATAAAACAAACCCTAAAGTTCCAATCATGTGGATTAACCAGAACATTACAAGATCAAAACTGCCACCTCGGCTGATTACAACTGTACTGTCAGTATTTACCATCAAAAAATACTCCGCTTTTCCCATTTTTGACTACATTCCTGATTAGCGAGAAATGCTCTCATCCAAAACGAATCAATAAAACTGTTAGTCCACTTAAAAATCAGCCCCACACCTCTGCATAAATGGCACATAAATGCTTTATAAAAAAAAACAAAAAAATTATACGGAACACGTCACAATGTCGTGTCCCTAATGCACATCTCACTTGAAGTACTCAAAGGCATTTATTGTCACGTAATAATTCCATTTCGTTAACATCTAACTATTCCCTCACACACACGCTTACACACATTCACGCACACACACGCACACACAAAAAGGAAAATGTACAGTTCTAAGCTTTTATACAAAACCAGGAATGCAATGCCTCTGGTGTATAGTTAAGCATGAACAGAGAAAGCCCTTTTTACAACATTTGTATTTTTTTTTTTTTCATTTTTGTAGTAATTATTCAGCGTCTGAGTCAGATATGCACCGTAGGTCCAGAGGGGTTTCATCTGTAGCAAACGTCTGTGCTGGTAGAACCGTCCGAGAACCCAGTCAGGAACATTTTAACCGGGTCAGGTTCTTTTACAGCATAACGTTTTTAAGAGGTCCATAAAGCAGCAAAAGGTTCTGCTGGTTGATAAAAAGCAGCAATTTATGTCCTTTACTTCACGCCAAACGTGGCCCCACTAAACGTGAAGTGCTTCTATGAGAGTCTGTGGTTGAGAGTCTTTACACTGCTGCCAACGTAGACAATGTTGATAGAAATGAAAGGTGACAGAAAAGGACGATTAAAAATAAACAGCGTGAACACAATCCTAACAAATTACATTTGGCTTGAAAAACTAGAAATGGAGTAAATTTACAGTCACTTCATATACTACTAAATAAAAAGTTCCATCTTTACTTGAATGAAATCATTCCAAATTCTATAAAGGTGAAATAAAAAGATCATAAAATCAAAACATTACAGGTTTTAATTTCAATACTTTGATGATCTGCACCATTTGAAACCAAAGGATACCTGTGATATGAATTTTAAATATACAAAACTCAAACAAGTCAGAAAAGTTGAAATCAAAACATTTAATAAAGATAGCTTAAAAAAGGTTCTTAATAGAATGTGTTAACATCGGAATTGGCTGAGGCAAACTTTTTTCGCTCGTTGTTATAAAATATACATGATAGACAATTGAAATAAAAGATAAAATACTTCTGAAATAATAATAAAAATGCCCCCATTCATTAGTTTAATTGGTAAAGTGAAATATCGCGACCGTTTTACTTGAGGTGGATGCCAAATATTAATAAAAAGTGCATTACAAGCAGCAGCATAAGAGAGGGGCGGTACGAGACAAACGGTGCAAACACAAATAATATCATGTGATCGTGTAGAGCTTTAGTTTCTGAAAAATCAAAGAGCAGAAAGTTTAAGACTGGTCTGATGACGCCCTCACTGGCCAGCCTGACCGAGAAATCCTTCAAAGTTAACAGAAAGTCTGATGTAAGTGGGTGTTTTGGCATTCCTCACAGTAAATGTGGGCCTTCAACTGCTAGAACTGTTCAGCACCTGATATGTAAATGAAAACCTATAAAACACAAGCAGAGAGCAACACTGTGGATGGCAAACAAAAGATAGCAGACCCCGTCTACACCCCTCGACTTACAGGACAGAACAGAGACCCCCAACCCAGACTTGCACCTTCACTCCTATTCAGAACGGTTGTTCTAAATGACACCAACTTGCTGATCAGCGAAACCCATTATGAGATTGTTGTGAACTCAGAAAACTCGATTCAGTTACATTCGTTTTCTCTGATACGGCTCCTATCATAGAAAATGTTAAGGATTGCTGCAGATTTATTATTGGAAAACTTCAAGCGTAGCGACGTGTCTTAACCCAACAGCGAACAGGAATGAATATTGAAAAAAAGGGATTGACCAAGTAATCAACAATAATTACAAAAAGAAATTACTGAATAAATTAGCCTTTTGCAAATGCATCCTTTTTGTATTAAAAACCTCTTGGATAATTATGTTCAGACACAAACAACCCAACAGCACTGGATAGGCACAATTTCTAGAATAATATTAATAAAAAAAACACTAAAATTTGTTCACTGCTTCCAAACAGGTCCTCTGTACAATAAAAATCTTTTGGTTGTGGGATGAAAAAGATCTCTTTCTTAAAAAAAACAACAAAAAAAAACAAAAATCAAACAACCAACATATATTACGGCAGCAGCAGCAAAAATTAATTTGTTTCTCCAAAATGAAGTTGAAAAATGTTTTGTTTTTGCATACAGCTGTTTTTCCTGGTGCCAAAAAACACTACAATGACTTTAAATGAATTGGCAACATGATTGAAACATTTTAAGAGCATCTCTTCTCTCAGAATCGCTAATGTATATAATCATTAATTTTGGCAACAGAAGTCTAGACATTGTGTTTTATTTGACTGGGGTAAAGAGGACCTTACTGGCTATGATTCCTCCATTTGGAACCCAGTTTTGTAGCTTCCTGTCCTAGATATAATGACGCCGATGTCTTTAAAGACAACATCCAATAGATATTCAGTTTGTTCCTTTGAAGAATTTGTTTGTACAGTGTATGAGCATGGAGCAGGACATATCAGACCATGGCACGGTAGGGCCCTTGCATCTTGAGGAACTGGATGATAAACGAAGGGCCCCCTGCGACGATCTGGGGTGGGAGGTGACTGAGGGGGCAGTTCTCTATGCTCATGATGGACAGCTTACTGCAGAGGGCCAACTCAAATGGCAGACTGTGCAGGTTGGGGTTGTCGTTTAGGTACAAGTCCTCCAGGTTCTCCAGTGTACCTGTAGTTGGAGGAGAAAGAACAGCTATGGTGAGCTCCATACTGGCATGTGGTTGTCTGCATTGGAAGACAGAAGTAACATCATACCAATCTCCTCAGGTAGGTGCTGCAGAAGGTTCTCTCCCAAGCCCAGGTAAGTCAGGTTGGTCAGGTGTCCGATCCCTCTTGGCAAAGTAGTCAGTTGATTATTGGTCAACACAAGTTTCTGTGAAGAAATGTAAGAAATCCAGAGCTGGCTGCATCAAATCAAAGTCACCCACCACAATATCAATTATGAACACAGACTGGAACTATTCCAAAACCTTCATCTGTGAGTGACCATTAACTGCCTTTGTAAAGCATTTTTAAATCAGTCAACATCAATTAGGATGATGCCAATGTGGATGAGTGAGCTCATAATGGATTGGTCTTATAATGTAGCATTTTCTAAACACTACTGACAGTCGTCAATCAGGGTTTCGGTTTATATGTCCTACCTGTAGATCCTTAATGTAAGCAATTTCATTTGGGAGGGACTCCAGTTTGTTCTCCTCCAAGTCAAGCTCTCGTAGTTTCCGTAAATTCCCAATCCCGTGAGGCAACTTTTTCAGGAGATTGTTGGACAATATGAGAACCTAAAAGAAACGATGTGAAACAATGATGACACTGAAACTAATGTCAAAAAATTTGCTGAAGTGAATCAACAAACAAAGCAAGAAAACAAACAGTAAACAAACAGACTTAATACAATCACAACATTGAGTAATCCATTACAATGCAAAATAGTATCTCACCTCTAAAGACACAAGGCCGCAGATATCCTCTGGAATCTTGGTGAGCTGGTTTGTTGCCAGGTTTAGCTCCACCATGCTTGTCCACGTGCCAAAATCCAGCGGGAGGGACGTTAGCTGGTTGTCCTGTAAAAATAGTATTCTATTAATGTTTTGAAACAAAGTAAACATTCTTAGCTAAATTAACGAAAAGTAATTTGCATAGACACCTGTTAAAAATAAGTACTACTACTGCTATTTTAATACAGAACAAGTACTAATCACAACTACTTATTCTACTACTTGTACTACAACTAGTAAAACTAGTGGAATTACTATTACTTGAACTGCACCTCTGAAAAAAAGGGAAGTTGTAGTTGCATGTGATTGCTAGGATGTTGCTATACGCTAAGGTAGTAGGCATGTGACGGTATTCGGTAATGCGATAAATCACGGTAATGATTATGCACGGTATTGTTATCGCGGACACTTCAAAATACCGTGAATAATTAGATCCAAATGTAGATTTTTAGAACGCGCATTAGCTGCTTTTTCATTAAAGTACATTGCGTGTATGCTGAGAAAGAGACGCGTGTGCACTTGTATCAAATCAATCAAGCCATTTATTTATTTATATTTAAATGTTTGTTATTTAAAATAATTAAAGTTGTTTCTAGAAGGAAAACACTGAATTTGGTTTATTTTTTTAACATGTTTTTTTCATTCCTTAACCTTAATTAATCGCAGCATGAAAATGTTCACCGTCAAAATGTGATATCGTCACTACCCTATAAGGTACTTTCTAAATATTCAAAACTGAATAAAAAAACATGATATACCCCCCACGGTACACAAGGCGAGTACTCTGGGCCAAAACCGTGATTTTGGTAACTTGTTACACCCCTCTTACTTATTGGCCCAGCCAAAAGAGCCTTAAACTCACACCAAGTCCAAGTCTCTGAAATTCAGCCTTAGTAAGCACCACTAATATGTATCGTATAATGCAGTGAATATAAAATCATAAGCACAGTGACTTCTAATGCTTTTACCTTCATATTGAGCTTGCTGAGAACTTTGGCTCTGGAGAAGATACCAAAAGGTATCTTGTTGATACGGTTGTGCTCCATGTTGAGAGAGTAGATGGTGGAGAACTGGGACGGGCCACCCACAGGGTAAGACTGAAAACAGTTCCGTGCCAGCGTTAGACTTGTCAGGTTAACCAAGCTGGAGAGAAGACCCTGAGAAGAAACAGATATAATGTACAACAGAATTGACAAGACAATAACTAAATACTTTTGAGGAGAAAAAACATGCCTTACCTCTGGTAACACGGAGATGTTGTTGTTTTCGAGGTTAAGCTCCTCCAGTTCTCTGCACTTCGCTAAGGATCGAGGAATTGCTGACAGACGGTTGTACCTCAGGCCCAAACGGTTTATACTTGACAAGTTTCCTGAAATGGTAAAAAAAGTGATAAATACATACTC
>JAZGTK010005150.1:0-22984 GCA_036877625.1 Ambastaia sidthimunki
AGCACAGCTCTTTGCATCTTCCTGAATGCTTGATTTTACACATCTGCAAATGACCCAGCACAGCTATTTGCATCTTCCTGAATGCTTGATTCTACACATCATCTGGAAATGATCCAGCACAGCTCTTTGCATCTTCCTGAATGCTTGATTTTACACATCTGCAAATGATCCAGCACAGCTATTTGCATC
The DNA here is from genome assembly GCA_036877625.1 of Ambastaia sidthimunki. NCBI lineage: Eukaryota > Metazoa > Chordata > Actinopteri > Cypriniformes > Botiidae > Ambastaia > Ambastaia sidthimunki. Next base: position 190 of record JAZGTK010005150.1, read on the forward strand.
TTCCTGAATGCTTGATTCTACACATCATCTGCAAATGATCCAGCACAGCTCTTTAAATGAAACTGCATCATTGCAAATATTATATTGATATTTAAAGTGGTTATGACTAGTAAAAACTACAGTATATACAGTAAAAGCATATCATTGTTCACATAGTATTAGGCAGCATTGTATAATACCCTTTTTTGGATTCTGGAGCTACAGGAGTGGATGATAAATTTAGCCAATTTTTAGGACAGTCTGAGAAAAGGTGTTTCTGAATAGTGCCATAGTGCCCCCCACACATTACCAGTTTCAATAAACATGACTTTGTCTAATGACGCATTATATCCACTGACAAACATGTCTTCAGTTTCACAATTAGAAACAAGAAGTTTCTGAGTCGACATTGGAAATTAAAGCTGTGAGCACTGCCAGAGACTTCTGCTGAACAAACAGCTTTGCTTTGACAGAAGCAGCAGATTCCATATAAAAGATCAGACAACTGTTCATTCAAAAACCCCTTTATTGCCATTTTAGTAACAGTGTTGAGTTTTCATATTTTACAACAAATCCAAATGATTTTGCCCCGTGTTTTTATTATAAATGTTAAAACACAAAAGTTGGGACGAGGCACTACAATTCATGAACATAGATTTACATTGACATTTTAATTAAACAATTTTAAAAATTCACAAACGTCACTTTTCTTTTTACCTTTGCATTATGGAAATAAATGACATATCAATGTAAACAATAAAGAAACTGCTTTAGTTTACGTGTGGGTCCACGTGTCAAATCAGAACTAACACTGAGCTGTTTAGCAGTACCCATCAGAAAGTCTTTCCAATTCTGATGAAACCTGAAAGGTTACCAGATGTTTTTTTATATTATGCACTGTAGTGATGGACAATTCTTTTAATCAAGAGTTTGACAGATGTGTTGAGTGGGCACTGCAGATGATGAAATCTGTCCTCTACAGAGCAGCAATGGCTTTGGCTGCCACTCTCCGGCCCAGTGGAAGGCTCAGATCTGTGATGGACAGCACAGTTTTGGGATTTGCCAGTGCCTGAAGCTTTACCAGTTCAGAAATCTGCAAGTACAGACAGACAAACGTAATTTGTACGCAAGTTCGTAATTAAAAAATAGACATACTGCTAAGCATATATAAAAAAAAAAAAAACACTACCAACACTACCAAACTGATGTTTATAAAACTGATGCTAAGGTCTGAGTAGATGAGCCACGCTTGAAGCCTGCGAGGATAAACAAACCTGTGACTGCACATGCTATATTGCTACGTTGCTGGGAAGTCTAGTTATTACAGATAATAAACGTATGGTCTTAGTTGATAATTACTGATCACTCAGCAATTTATTTTACTAATCACTCAGGTGTTTTTTATGGGATTTTACCACAGTTAAAGGGTTTTAGGTATGTGATGAACACAAAGTCACAGCCTCCTCTGATTTATTTTTCATTTCATGACATGACATGATATCTGTTATTGTGCGTCTATACAGTACAACAGCACAGATGGTTTTCTCACCATGGTAAAGGGCATAAACTGCAGAATACTGCCCCGATTGCCTTGTTCTGAGCACTCGACACACTCCTCTATGAAACTCTGAACAAACTGTGTGTGCGGGCCGGCTGTCTTAGACCCCAGCAGAGAGGAAACCAGCAGGAACAGGTTTGCTGCAACAGAAATACACCAGCTTCTTTTAATTATCCATCACTCCACTCCTCAAATGACTTGGCTTGTTATAGACAGGTATACTATTACTTTTCAGACAATCAAATGATAGTAAAGCAGGCAGGAAAATCCTACAGACTGATATTTAAGAAGGGACGTGATCAGAATATCATATTATAGAAATTTGGGGATTACCTGTTATTTTGACTTGCGCTCAAAATATTTTAGAAACTATAGGGGAGAGTGGGGACGGTTGCAACACTTTTTGTATTTCCTTCATTTTCTCAGAGACAGTTTTTGTGGAAAGCCAAAATTTTAATACATTAAACCCACATCTGTCAGATACCCACCAACATTGCCTTAACATGCGTACGTATGATAATATATGTACAATTTAAACTTTAAACAGACAAAGTGCAAGCGTTGCAACTGACCCCTAGCAGGTGACGGTTGCAACATTCATTAAAATGCAATAATAAAAAACATTATATAACATCACATTGCAATTTCCTTATATTATTTGTGAACATACAAAATGTTAAGTGGTTAAATTTGTTAAATTGTCTGTATAATGACAGACTAGTAAAACAATATGTAACAACAACGTTTTAGTTATTTATTAGCCCTACAAAAAATTGGAACAACAAAATATTTATGAAAATTAAGACTGAAATTTTACTAAACTACTTCTGTGAACTCCTGAACTGAACTGTGTGTGTGTGTGTCTGTTTGTGTAAGGTAGTGTATGCATGTGACAGATGTTAAGAGAGAGAGAAATTAGTCCACATCAGACTCACAGTTGTGGCAAGTATAATTTGCTCCCCCATCCAGTGCATTACCAGCACTGAACCAAACCTCTCTTGTCTCAAGTAACTCTCCAAACAAACAATGCAGAAGTCCTCTTCTTTGACAAGCTTTAATGCATCAATGCTGTGATAAGAGACTGTTGCAACTGTCCCACACTGTCAACCAGGATGAAACTTGCTATTCTAGCTAGATACAATAGCTTTAACACTTGATGGCTATGCCTATTAGGAGCTAAGAAAACACTTATTTAAATTATATGAATGAATAATGCTTCACAAAAACGGTTTAGACAGTATGAGAAATATTGTGAACATTAAAAAAAAATACTTTATTCCTTAAAGTTTTTACCTGAAGGAATGGTCACATATGGCTGATTTCTTTTAGATAAGGGGAGGGGTTAACTAAACATGTGCAGTATTAGTGTCATCACTCTAGCTCATTCCTGTTTGGAGGAATAAGTCATGTTGCAACCGTCCCCACTCCCCTACCATACAGCCCAAGAAACCTCGCAAAACACAACCTAGCATTGTGATAGTGAGTAAAGCATATGTACAACTTAAAGAATGAATGGCGTTACATTTCTGTAGAAATCTGCTGAGCTTTCTGTAGAGTCCTGTGGCAGTACAATAGCAATTTATACTTACCAGTCCATAATGTATGTCTGAATACAGAAATATATGCGCTTGTGTCTGTAAAAGTTATATGTATACATGTTGTACAGGCCTACTGTTTTAATCAAAACATTTGATCTGTCTATTGCCATGTCTGATCATAAAGGTATGTTTATATATACATATGTATTTACGAAGATACATATTTCATATGGTACTGAATGATTATTATATTCTAAATGTTAAGCTTGTATTTGAAACAGTGACAGTGTTTTTGGTTGAGCTAGAAGAACACACCTAATACTCTGTTGAGAGGGTCTCTCATGTTGACAGTGTGAAGCTGAGAGGCCGACAGTGAACTGCTCATGGAACGCTCACCTGAAGAACAACACAGTTCAGTAAGCAGCAGTCACACAACACTTATATATGTCAAACATATATAACATCTGCTTTTCCTCATATACTGTACAGATCAAACACTTCCATTTACTGCTCTTCTTTCTTCTGCAGTAGAAGTGAAATAAAGTCAAACGCAGAGCCTTGCCTGGGACACACTAGGAAATTTTCAAATCTTAACTTGTTTAAAACTGTGGAAGATTACAGACATAAGGACAGTTTCAACTGATTTTAACATTATAATCCTCCAAGCGCACACAATAGACAATTCGGCCACAAGCCTGCTGATTGTAGTAACAATTTCACAGTGGCACAAGATCTTAAAAACAGAATCTCACATGATCGGATTTGACTGCAGAGGAAAAATAAGAACTCTTGCAGGGCACCTTATGAAGGAACAAGTACTGTTGCCATAGTTGTACAAATTTTTATTCTTAACACTCCACTTTTGTGACATGTTTGTGTATGCCATGTTTGGGCTATAAAAGCACATAACATCTGGTTGGGTAATCTTGCTTGTTCTCATTGACCATTGCAGGTATCTATCAAAAGCAGCCCAATCAAGAATTGTAAATATAAACCATCAATAAATATCAAACAGGGGCAGTTGTGGCTTGCTGGTTAGAGTCGGGCTTGTAACCAGAAGGTTGCTTGTTCAATTCTCTGTGCCAGCAAGAAACAACTGAGGTGCCCTTAAGCAAGGCACCTTGTCCACAAATTGCCCACAGCTCCAAGTTTGTATTCCTGGTTTGCTGAAGACAAATTCCAAGTATGGGTCACTTCACCTGTCTAATATTTATGATTTGGGATCGGGGAGACTGACTCATTCAGACTGACTCAATCAGGAGCAGTAAAATAATCAACAGTAACGAAAGCACACAACCAGGGATTTTTCTGGACAAAAACTCGGTTGTGACTAACATTGAATTGGGCCACACAGCCCCAAATATCTTATTCACAACTTGTGTAATGGTAATATTGAATGATACTGCTGCAGGAAACTTTCGCAAGCTTTGCATTTTTTCTAGGTATTAATCTGCAATATTGGCAGGCAGCTAATTATTGCAATGTCTACAGATGTGGTTTAGATAACCCTTAAATTCTCTTGAGAATTAAACTTCTGTCTTGACAGACAGATACTGACTTATCCTTAATGGGAAGTTGAGGTACAAAATGGTTGTAGTTTTTGTGTAGTATTGGGCAGGAAGTGACCTGGACTGGACAGCACGACAGTCTCGTCCTCGTTGGAGCTCAGCAGACGCATTAGTTTAGATGGTTGAGTATCGTCCAGTGGGAACAGACTGGTGTAGTCCTACAACCAATGAGAGGAAATCTTATTACATACATACATATAATTGTCAAAAACTCCTGAAAAACAGATACAGAACTTACAGAATTTTGACTAAACGTTCAGTAAAAATCTGATGTTAGTTACCATACAAAGTCTTAATATTTACATTATGTTTCACTATGACAACAGGCATTACTAGTAGGGGAAGGGGTATGGGACTAGAGTCACCATACAGACACCATACAGACACTATTCAATCTGATTCTGTCTATATTGGGTAGAGAGGAAAACTTAAGTGAAGTGACATGTTTTTGTCAGATATGGTTACCCATAACCGAAATGTGACCTCTGCATTTAACCCATCCTTCCAGTGTTTAACCCATCCTTGCAGTGTGAAGTCGTGAACACACACACACCCAGAGCAGTGGGCAGCTATCACTGCAGCACCCGGGGAGCAATCGGGGGTTAGGTGCCTTGCTCAAGGGCACTTCAGTTGCTACCTGCCGGTGTTGGAATCGAACCAGCAACCTACTGATTACAAGCTCCTTAACCAGTAGACCATAACTGCCCCATTGTGGGCAAGTGTAACACATGTTAGTAAACACAGCTGTCAATGGCAAATGTACACAGCTCAGTTCGTAGAAAAAAATTGGGAATTTGGATGTGGGAGATGATGTTACATAATGTGTGTGTGACCTCAATGTCCTCGCGTTGTCTCCTGCGCTGTCTGGCTGAAGCTTGACCCTTATGATGAGATGAGTAAGAACTGAGAGCACACCACACCGACAACCTACAACACACACACACACAATGAGAACATACCACAGATGTCTACCACAGATAATTACATAAGGCACCTCAAGATAACTCAAAATTATTACAAATGCAATCCATAACCTTTGCCTCTCTATCGCCATCTCTGTTTGAAACATGAAACAACTTCATTTCTGTTTAAAGACGTGACAAACACAGACAAAGTTGATTTGAACCGGAAATTGAGCCTGACAACTCAAATCATAAATCGTTGTTGTAAAAGTACAGTTGCAAAACAGGGTAAAGTTTGGAGACAGTTTTACGCACATGTTCAATAACTGATTTTTGTTCAGTTTTAAGCACAAAAGTTAAGCACAAAACTACTTTAAAGTGAATTATATAAAACAACTATTTTATAATATGTATTTTTTCTGGTTATGCCAAGCTCCAGAATATTTATTGGGTAGAAACTGTGAGGTGGGGACAGGGGCCTTAAATATTGTTGTGGACAATGAGGGGGGCCTTGAAGTCTAAAAGGTTAAGATGCACTTCTATAGACTAACCCCTTACACCATCTCTAAAAGAAAACGTTTAGCATTTAACATGATTTCCTTTATTCAAATTTCATTTGAGAACGTTCCCAAAGGCATATTTAGCTGCCCTCTCTCCAGTGAACAAACACATACACTTACGTTTGCTTATAAAAGTTTCTGAAGTTAAACAAGCCTTAGAGTTGTGTTCTGACATGTCTAAGACAAAAAGAAGAAAACAGGAAAAGGAAAAAGCCTGACGACTCTATATATCCATCCGCATGGATGTCCGGTTAGAAATAAAGAAGTAAATGATAGAAAGACAGCAAAAAGAGGAAATATAGTAAAGACCAGAGATTCATTCATACACAACCACATTAACAAAAAGTGCTGATGTACAAATGAATTAACATGGAGGGATTGCAAAGAAAATGAAACTATGAAAGTAGGTAAGAAGACATTGGCTCGGAAGAGATTCATTATCTAGAGGACTAAATCTGCCTTTATATACTAGCACTAAAACATGATAATATGGGCTTTCCTTCAGAACTCAATAATGGGGTTAAAACTATGGAAAAACAAAGACGTCAGACATTGTGAAACCTAGGGAATTTGACCTTTAATGAAACTTGTGCCAAAGAAAACGGGAGTGGTGCTTGAGCATGTAAAACTCTCTGGTGCAAGAATACTGGAATGTTCTGGGTGGTTGCTATGGGGGTTACTTTCTTATTTCAACAGAGTCCACCACTTAGAGTCAATGACATTATGGTCTCTAGATATAACTTGGGTCTTTCCTAAGTCAATGTGAGTTTTTCTCCACCATTTTTGTTTGATAGGTAAAAACAGCTTTAAACAGTACTGGTTTTAAAGTACCGCAGCTGTGGGAAATGGTGTTACAAACATGAAGGTAAGTTTGGTAATACTGTGTTTAGTAGATAAATAACTCCAAATATGAGAATTTGAGAAGTAATTGTGATGCTTGCCACTAATTATATTTAAATATATTTCACGTATGTAACAATGTATGAATGTGTGTGTTTATTAACTCTGCTTTTGATGCAAAGTGCGAGAAAGAAAATGGTTTGAGAGGTTCTTACTTGGCAAGGGCTTTTCCAGGTGGGTCTGCCAGGCTGTGCCAGTGGGCGGGGTCAGTGAGGAGGCGGGGCAGGATGTGACCCAGCAGGGTCAGAGTGATCTGCTGGGTGTCCAGGCAGAAAATACTGTACAGCAACTCCACCACACGAGACGCCCACTCCTTACGGGTCTCCTTTAGCAGCTCCTGAAATACATGCACACATAGCAGTAACACTGCCAGTTAAGGCATGTCACAATCCACTATTGTTGCTGTAGCTTTTGTTTGCATTGATTTTGTGTGCGGTATAAAACAGGCATAACATATAAAAAAAATTGAAAAAATTGACAGTATAGCATCGTTATACAGACTGTAATATGCTATATATAATATCTGACTATATCCCTAAAGTAAACTTTAAAGTAGCTTTGGATACAAATAAATGTAATGTAAATATAATTTTCTTATTATCTTTAGTTCTGCCAACTCAGTCATATTCACCTTAACCAGGTTGTTGGTGAACCAGAAGACTCCTCCCATATGCAGCAGATTCTCAAAAAGGTGGAACGCTCGGGAGTCCACCCAGCCCTTCTCCAAAACTTCCCTGAACTGAGTCTGCAGGGCCTGACGAATGGGCTGGCGGGCTGGCAGAAGGTTCCGGTAGGGAATGGGCTCTTGACCCTCGATTGCCGGCCGGAGGGACAGTCCCGTCTGCTGAAATACATCTGCACACATGTGCTCCAGGATAGAGCTCATGATAACCACACTACAGATAGATAGAAAGAAAGAATTCAGTTGCACTTGTCATGTCACATGGCAAAATGTCACATTGTCGCACTTTACAAACAAGACTTGAACGTGGCTGTGACAGTAAGCTGGGGTGTGTACAGGTCCTACCGCTCATGATAGAACTGTAAGGTGTTTTCCCCTGACATAGGAGTCATCAGCTGACGAATCATGGTCTGAGGTTTCTCTCTCTCGTCCAATCCCAGCATCCGAACGTGAGCTACCAGCCAAGCCACTGCACAGATGGCCATGCTGCACACTTTCCCTTTGATGTTATCAGTGATCTTCTGTACTCACACACACAAATACACATTATTCTTCACATTCAACCTCAGCAAACGTTGAACTGCTGTATTTTAATGATAATAGTGGTGATCCTTGATACTGATTACCCCAAATCCATGATTTAACCATGATATATACACACAGCACCTACAGCTTCTGTAACCATTTATACAAACAATCTGTGCTATAATGCAAATATAATTTATGAAGCAATATCCTTCTTCCAGAAGATTATTGACTAGTAAACTTTACTAATAAATATTAATAGTCGGCCTCCATGGATGCTCATAAATCAGTATATTTCACATAAAATAGTTCTAACCAGCTGCGTCTGTGATGAGAGACACATGTGCATAATTATGTTCTGATCGGCAGCCTGAACACTCACCTGTACAGCTTCCACAGATAACACACCATTCTCCCAGGCATTCAGCACCTCCAGTATAGCTGCAGGAGTACTGAGACAGATTTCATGCCATTTCATCTGACTGGAGAGGGAGAGAGATCGAGAGAGAGAGAGAGAGAGAGAGAGTGAATGTGTGGAGACAATAGAACAGTTTGCAGACCTGGAATGTAGTCAAACATTTGTGGCTGGAGTGAATTACACTCAGAACACCTGCTACAAATAGGACACAGCACATATTCATAGATGTTACTGAATAAGCCATTGTGAGAATAATCAAACACACCACTGTATTCCTGCCATTATTTTCATCAATATATTTCATTCAGAGAAGACGTGCAGTATGTGATGGTAAACTTACAGAAGTGTTTTGAAGTGCATTACGTGCATTAGTGTTTTTGAAGTTTGAAACCTCCACAGACAGCAGTGTTACACTTATGCAAATGAATCATTTAAATGGTCATTTTGAAACTGACTCCCAGTAGTACATTTGACTAATTCAATCAATACATAGTTAACATTTCCACATTATTTACTAGTTTTATTGTTAAAAAAAACATTTAGAATTGTATTAATGGTGGTTCCCCTTTGAGCCATTTTGGAGCAAATTCATGAACATTCATAAAACATTCAACATTTATTCGTAACTGTTAGGATAAAGGATAACACTGTAAGCATTAAGATTAAAGCCCCTCTATACCTTACAGAGTTAATAAAAGAGTTATCAGAGAAATGCACATATTTGGCATCAGCATATTAATTTCACTATATAGATTTTATTAATACTGTTTTTGCTGATCTTTGAGAATCTGGTTTACTTAACCACAATGTATTAGTAAGAATTATTTGATGTTTCATTAGCAATTTAAAAATGAGCTAAAATTACTCTTCATGTGTGCAATGAAACACTGAATAAAGCCTTAAAAGAGAGAAAGTGTGATAACGTTTCTGTATCTCTAATACACTCTCACAGTGAGACAGCAGTAGAGCTGGGAGATACAGCAAAACATGTCACTCAGCCTTTTAATGCGAATTCATATCTACTTCATATAAATTAAACTATAATAAAAGCATATTTATGAACTAAATTATTTAATATTTAATGTACGCACCCTTTATGACACCAGCATTATTTGACCAATTTGTCCTTATGTTACCAGCTTTTTATCAATAGTGCAAAGATTATGTAAACGTAACAATTGTTACTGGAAGATGGATGAGAAAGGTCACTCACACAAGCTTCATCTCAGAAGAGGAATTGAGCAGTGCCACCAGACTCTCCACCTTCCCAGACTCGGGTCTAAAGCAGGGGTGGTCTGGATTCAGGGTCTTCCCTTCCTCTGGCATGCATGTTTGCAACCATGACTCAAAGAAGGGCATCTCTCCTGATGGGCTGGGGTCAGACAGAATTACCTATACAGACACGGAAAAAGAGGAAGAACAGAGATAAAGGAATAGATTTCAAAAAACTCAAATGTAAATGAAATGTATTTACTGTCATGATGTTCCAAACATTAATCACTGAAAAGCATCTCTTTAATGTAGATCTCAAATATGAGACATTCAAGGAACAATGGCATTGAGCGTTCAAGGCATTTAAAAGCCATATCTGTTGCCCATACTACTTATGTAAAATAATGAGTGATATTGAATGCATTACCTCACTGTCAGTGAAAGGTTTTCAGTAATTAATGGCTTCAGAAGTTTTGGATTAGAGCAAAAAGATTGTATGGACTATTTTTCTGATCATCGTGCATTTTTTGGATTATTTTTTAGCCTTACAGGCCTAATCCCCACCACTTTCTGTACTGTATATGGAAAAGATCATGAGGCTGCACCTATGATGACATCATACTTTCAGTTTTTGGGTAAAGTCTTATATGAACATTAAGATATGATATAGGATAATGTCTGACACCAGATGAGAAGTGCATCTGATTATAGGATCTGATTATAATGTTACACAACAGTAGAATTTCAGTCTGGAATATCCATCAACTTTAAGGGTCAAATCCACAGTAAATGTGTGTTTGTGTGTTTACCTCTGACCCATACGTCTGCACGACATGACACAGCATGAGGAAGGAAATGTCAAACAGCAGAGCTCGCACTGACGCAGACTTTGCTACAAAGAAAATCCCAACACATTTTAATCAAACTGAACTTGAGGTAGGTAACAGCATAATACGTTGTGAACATATTCTCACACATTAAGGTAACGGATGGTATGTTTCTATACCCAAAATGCATCATTGTTTTGTGAATGCAGCTGTTCGTTTAGATATCTTTTACATCAGTAGTGGTTTATCTGGATACAGGTATGAAAGCTAATGAAAACACATGACTTACATCCTTCTCCACTGATGTGTTTTGGAAACTCATTTAGCCTGAAAAACAACAGCAGATATTTGAAATAAATCTCACTGTTCATTTGTTTCAGTAAATATATTTGGTACTCTGCATTATATGCAGTAAGAATTAGGGACTATGTCAAGTTTTGAGAAAGAATGCGTTGAACTGTGTCATAATCCTTACTTGATGAATTTGCGAGCAAAAGATTTGAGTTTTCCGGTCGCTGCAGCAGCGGCCAATAGCAAATCAAGACTCTTTCCTGAGAGCATGTGACCCAAAACTCCCAGCAGCCCCTCAGGAGACTTAGAGTGGTCGGCATCCACTGTCTAGATAAATCAAAGTGAGAAGTAAACTGTAAGAGGTTTATTTAGTTGTCAAAACAAACACTAAATAATGTGAAACCTGCTCACTCAGTTTTGATGTCAGCAATGTCAGTGTTATTTTACCTCAAATAAAAGATATAAAATGAAGTCTGTGAAGATTCTGTAAAGGTGCTTTGCAATGTGACAACATATTCACACTCTCACTCACGCCTACAGCCAATGCCGTTTAATATAACACAATCACATGATGTGACACCAGCTAAAAGAAGACCTTCAAAATGTTGGTGACTGTTGGTTCAGCTCTTAGTATAAGGCCTGGGTTGGGCTGAATATTGGCATTTTCCGCTGTCTTCAGCCTGGGCGCGTGTTCTCTGTCCTCAGTCCTAAAAAATATAAAATATGAGAAAAATAACAAGAAACACAACAAAGGTTACAGGAGAGAGGGCTGGCACTAATTCCTTTAATGCTTTAATGAAAGAACCGGCAGTACCGTTTGGCAGTGAGATTGGCAGTGTTTGCTTCAGACAGCAAGCCCAGTTTACTACACTCCTGTAGTAACAGACTCAAGCAGTCACAGCTACACACACACACACACAGAATATATTAAATAATTTTAAAACATGTAAAAACAATAATTTAATACTGATTTTAATTAAAAAAAACATTGTTATAAAGCCAAAATTACCAACATTGTTTTTTTGGACATTTACCACAGAAACATCATAACCTTTCTACTGCAGTGCGGCAGTAATTTTTGTATTAGAAGCACAACACAAAACTTGTATTTTTCCACCTAATGAATTATTATCACATCATGTGGGTCAGCAGACGTACTTGCATCTCTGGTCGGCTTTATCCAGCAGTGGAGTGAACTTCAGAAGATACTCAAACGCCACATTCACATCCTCCATGAAGTCCTGACAAACACACACACATGCAGAGGCAGGTCAAATGGAGTCATGAAAGGCAAACATATGGCCGTGTCTGTGTGCTACAGATACAGCTTGGTAACAGTACCTGTGTCTTCTCTCCCTGTGGGTACTTCTTCAGTCTAAGCAAAACCTGAGGAATCTGGAAGACAGACAGAAACATCTTGCTTGATTATAGGACAAAATGATATGGTTTTACAGCATTTGGAATATTGTGTAAAGATCAAATTGACCACTTTCATTTTTTTTCTGTGGAACTAAACAATCCGATAGCTACTGGCTTTTATTATCTGGAAAAAAAGCAGCAAGGACATTATGTTAATTATAATGACATGAGTGAAAAAATTATTATAGAATTTTGACTTTATGGTGAACTATTGCTTTGAAGTAGCCTCTTTAAAAGATAGAGCCAAAAGTCAAAGACTAGCCAAAAATAATGGAAAGAAGTTTTCTATAAATATCGCCACAAACCGACCAACTTGGTTGAGCTAATCTTTCTGTCAGGTTTCTCAAACAAGCAGATGATCAGATAACACCAAAGTTTTACAAAGTCAGTTTCATACCTTTTGGGGTAATCCGCCTACAAATGCATTATAGATAGTCTAATATTAAGCTTGGATGGGTGAATTTTAACACTCAAACAAGTTTTACCTTTCATTTTAAAGTTCAAGTGCAACTGACATATCACTGGGTCAGCAAACAAAAATGCAAAAATAGTACTTTCTTTTTTTAACGCTCTTCCCATCTTCTGTTGGTCAGATAACTGGTTGAAGACATAACAATACACTAAAGTTGCAGTGATTGGTTGGTGGTCATGATAGCAGCAGACCTTGAGGAAGGTGAAGGCTGTCCATTTAAGTTCCTCATTTCCCTCTGGAGACTCGATCAGTCCCGTGAAACAGGCCTTCCAGATCTCCAGTACAAACAGTGGAGCTGGGATACGCTGCACAGAGATCACAAACACATCAGAACCTTCATACAAGGAAGCTCATCTCCAGTTCTCCAGAGGGCCAAACCCTTGTGTCTGAGGTCACCTGCATTCGCTTTATCATCATCAGCTGCTCCACCAGAGGCTGTGTCTCTCCAGTAAGATTCATGGTTCCCTCCAGCATGATAAAGGCATGGATAGAAGGAAATGAGGTGTGGACTGGTGGCTCACACTGAACAGACAACATCTGAGGAATACTATGAGAGAAAAACAACTAGAATTAGAAGTAGAAAGATATACTCCTGTGGCCGATATATCATACGATATTAGCATATTTTTTAATCAGCCGATAAATATTTAGGTTTGGTCAATAAATCTTTTCATTTTGCTACCTAAGTAAAGCTTATAGAAAGTCTTATTCACAGTGTGGTGTCAGATTCGCAGTCTAGATGTATCTGAAAAAATCAGAGCTTACTCTCTGAAACCCTTTAAAATCAATGCTGCACCAGTCACACACAGAGTCCCTGCAGTCAAGAATGTGACCAGCCAAGCACAAGGAATTTTTACATAAAGGTGACATTTTCATGGAGAAGTATCTTAGATAATGTCTTAAAATTATAAGTTGTACCACCCTGTCAGATCTGAACACATTTTATAAATCACATATTAGAAATATTTGTATTTATAACATTGCGGTGTTGTTTCATTCATTACTTACCAGAATGTGTCAGAATTCACAGCCCAACACTAACTGCATTATCAGCATATGAAATTTCATTTCATATTTCATTAGCTGTTTAAATGCAGTGTAGCACGTGCACACATACTTCATACTTTAATGCACTGCAAAATGCATCGGCAGATATATTATATCACAATGCTAGTATTCTTGTTGTTTATAAGCAGCAACCTGTGTAATAACACATCTAGTGTATTGGCAATGAGTTTACAAATCACCACCACAGTAACAAAAATGCTTATGTTAAAATTTTACAATGGAATGTAGGTTTTTAGAAAGTAAATATTATAAATATATAGTTTAACTATATAAATAGTTTTCTTTAAAATAAACATTCTACTAATTTACTCACTCTCATGCTAAGGTATATATAACATCCTCTGCTAAATGCAATTATATTAAACAATATCCTGGCACCTCCCAGCTTTGTAATGGTATTTATCCATCACAAAAGTAATCCATACAACTCCCGTGAGTTAACAAATGTATTCTAAAGCTAAACAATACATTTGCAAGAAAACAATTATTTGTTTGAAACCTATGGGATTCTGTTGTGTTCGGCTCAAGGGAGTCATATACACCTAGACATTCATGACAGAATTCTCATTTCTGGGTGAACTATTCCTTTAATCATGCTTTTATTCTTGGTTGTTCTGGATTCTCACCTCTTGACTAATGAAACACACTCCTCAAGCTTTTCCTTCAGGGACTGATTGGTTACCGCACCAAGATTCTCGGTCAGCTTCAGCAAAGCTTGCTCCACATTGCTCCAAGATGCTTGTCAGACAAGAGAATCGAAAAAGATATTTGTTCAATAAACACTTAAATATTTACAGTCCTAGGGCTAGGCCATTTATCTAATATTGATATATATTTGTAAAATGTTGCTGGCAACATAGAGTTAAGCAACAATGTAAATCAATTAATTTGTACTGCATAGTGCTTTTCACACAATGTTGCAAAGCAGCTGTACAGATATTAAAATGATAGCAACAACACATGCTAATGCATGAACGCATTTATAAACACACACCTTGTTCCTCCAGGCGGGCAATGTGCACCAGTGCTCTGTTCTTGGTGCTGTGCAGCAGACTGCTCATGCGCTCCAGGCAGGCTCTCAGACTGCTCTCAACTGCAGGCACAGGACTGGGCTCCCGCAGTCTCTCACAGTACCACGCACAGCCCTGCAGGAGCCAAACCACAGTACACAGCATGGCTCGGCACAACCCGATACACTCCTCCGCCTTCCCATGACAGCTGCAGGGAGAAGCAATGATAAAGACCAATATCTAGTTTCTTACGAAAACAGCATCTCTGTGACAATGATGGATGGATGGATGGATTGATAGATGGATAGATGGATGGATGGATAGATGAATGGACGGGCGGGTGGATGGGGTGGGTGTGTGGATGGGTGGATGAACGGACGTACCTCAGCCGATGAGAAAACATGTCCATAATCTCAAGCAATGATTTGACACAGAGCTCCCGTGAAAAATCATCAAACTGTGGATGAACAAACAGAAATAGTTTGAACATTGGATATTGGAGTATATACAGCACAGTCAAGTGTTTCAAATAACAAACACTCACCTTGCTGATTGCAGTCAGCACACTGGAGTAAGACACCATCTGCAGGTGGAATTTTTATATATTTGTTTTAGTTATTAAAGACAATAAAGGCAGGGAAGACGATTTGTTCCAGAAAATTTTTGTTATGCTGGTTTTATTATCTTCACATCCTGATGTGATCACTAAGTAGCCTAAATATTTTTATATTTACATAGCATCTTTGGAGATCACTCTGAAAGGATGGTTAGATCTTATGCTTCAAAGCTAGCTTGCTGTTGCTAGCCTATTGGATATTGCCTACCTTACCTTTAATCACATATTCCATTCAAAGCACATTTCAGGATATTAATTAGAAGTTACTAAGAAAGAAAACTTCACTGACAAACTTACATTCTCAACACACATGAACCACCTTTCAAATCATTTTTTCATTGGAAGCTTTCTTGTAAATGTGAGATTGCTGGTAACTGCTCACCTGTGAACTGACGGCATATTTCAGGTAGGACAGGATCAGAGGGTTTGGTGAAGGGCCAATCATTGCCTGCTCCAGAAGGGCTTCTGCATGAGCGGAACATTATAACAACACAATCAGGGTACATCCGGCATGGACTTTATCGAACAGTGGTTGTGAACTGATAGGTTACAGCCCAACAACGAGTCACACGTCTGTTATGAGGAACAGCAGACGAATTCAGTCTATGTGTCATATTAATACTTCTGCATGCTGTTGGGCTATGCAGGTCAATGTAATATTACAATATAATATTATAAATACATTTTAATGTTTGAATGAAAGTCTATTTTTACTTTTGAAGCGAACCATATACAATTGCAGTACTGTGTTAGGTCTTCACCTAATGTCTAAGGTACAATATGCAACCACTGATTCTCACTAACACTTTCTTAAAAATGAAAAAAACTGGATTGTGCAATGCGATTTGAACAGTAATGATCGAGATTTGTCTATTGAATATGAGATGGAAGGTTTAGATATGACCTGCTAGATTGAGGTAGTCCCATGTAGCTCCTTTTGGACAGTTCTTTTTTATGTTAATTGCCCACTGATAATCGCTCCAGCGCTCTTTCCACGCCTGCAGAATTGCCTGCTTTAGATTTACCACCTTCATTTTGTCTCTTTATAAACCTACACATCAAAACACAGACATAATGCACAAATATATGAGTGCATAATATAAACTCAAGAATTTCAGTTATACACATGACATCTTGCGAAATATAGTATGTGATTCTTACTATACACGTGCCCAGATGACTACATAAACGCGTTCGGTTTAAAATACTGCTTACCACAAAAATATTTCAGCCTAAGCAGTGAATGCTTCGTGGTTTTGTTCATTTACAATTCGCTACTCTACAGCGTCGCCATGTTGTGAAGTAAGATCCCACCTTCTGATTAGTCGAGAGTTTCTGTGCGATGTAGTATAAAACAATCTGATTGAATGGTTTTACTTTGCGTCCTCTGATTGGTCTAGACAATTGCATTTGAGCCGCATGCGCGAAACGACGTTTTTGCGCCCTAGAAGGGAACTTCAGGAAGGTAATGCCGTGCGAAAAGTTATTTCAGCGAGGAAATTACATTATTAAATTATATTATATAACACAATGCGCTATTCCTTCCAGAGTTTACACTTGAAGCGCTCTGCTCTTTGGAGTAGGGCATACGAATGTTCACTTTTGATTAGCAGGGTCCCTAGGTAGTGTTCACTGCTATATCTGTTGAAGTGTTAAATAAATAGATGAAGATACATTTTATGATACAAGATACATTAAATGACTTATTGTTTCCAAGTATGCTTTAAAGTATTAAAATATTTCATAAATTTAAAATATTGCATGGTACTTAATAGGTGGGTGATTGAATGTATGTGTGAGTGCGTATTCGGACCGAATGCAATGATTGGACGAACATTTTATGGTTCAGTGCCTTCCACAGAAGACATAAATGTATAAATATAGCTCTATCACTACAATTGCTATCAGGATGCGAAGAGATTTTTAACTAGCATAAAAATGTTTCTGGCACAAATCGCCAACCCTGCTTTTAATTGAAAAAGTTGTCATTCCTAAAAAGTTCCCTCCTGAAAAAAGGACTTCGGACACTCGCTATTTTTACAGAAACAAAGATAAAAACACCACAGGATGGCGACATCCACTGGTCAATGCGTGCAAATGCAACGGGAACAGAACTGCCAAAACGTGTATTTTACAAACTTTTTCCGTTGAATAGTTGTTTATTAGAATATAATCTACTAAATGAAATGTACAATATCATAAAATAACATTTACATTTAAAGTGTCTGTCTCTTTTGTAGCGAGATGTGAAGCGCTTGTTTGTATTATGCCGCATTACATTCAGTGTCGGTAGTTGATAAATCCGAGTCCGTTCTCCCGACATCCGTTGTGAACGCGTTCCATTGCAACAGTTTGGGAAAATATGGATGCCCGAATTGTTTTGTTAGCGTATGCTCAGAGAAACGTCTGTCTAACACAAATCAAGTGAAAGAAAGTCTAAATGTCACTACAAAGTTTTTAGACGACGCTTTCTCTACACATACACAACTTAAAATATCAAGACCCCTGACTTGATTGGCCGTTGCATTGCACTTTCCCGAGGTGGACGTCGGTTTTTCCCGAGTCCCGAGCACAATGGAATGCGGCATTACTTCTATGAACTAAATATTGTTTATAGAAATTTAGTACAATATATCTAAGAACAAACGATCTAACCACTGTACCATAACACCCCTTATTTCTAAGGTTTATAAGGTATATCATGTTCTGAAACACTACATAGAGTCATATATAAATAAGCATATAATATTGTTCTTTACATTTATTTAGCAGACGCTTTTGTGCAAAGCGACCTACAAAGAGATTAGAGAGCATTTAACATTTTGGCATATAAACCAACAAGCCTAGTCTACAAATCTGCATTTAATAGGAATACTTAAGGAATAGTTCTGATGCCATGGACAGGATGAACAGCATTAAACAAGGTAAAGGTCAGAACATTAGGGATTTGTCAGGTGTCTGCAGAACAGAGGTTTTCAGACGTTTTTTGAAGATTGTGATGGTCTCTGCAGGTCAGGTGGGAGCTAGCAGCTCATTTAACCAGAGAGGACAAGAATAGGTAAATGTTTCTCTTATTCATCATCTTTTTTTTTACAAACTTTATTGTATTTATAAACAATAAAGTGTTTTACAGAAACAGAAAGCTAATCAGAATATAAATGGGGAATGGGAACAGAAAATGATCCAGGCTGAATTCAAAAGTGTGCAGCTGTGAGCCAATATGTCCTTTTATATTGTAACACAAGCCACTGTGCTGTCTCTGACTACAACACGAGTCCTTGTAGTCTGTGAATAGGTTTCCCATTGCATTACTTCTTCATTTAGTTCAGTTTATCGTGGTTTAGTTTCCAGTCACTCATTCAGGTTCGGCTGAAGGCTGCAGGAACATTGACTCTGCCAGCCAGACCTATACATACATACAAATCTTTACCAAAGAGAACTGCTGTAAAATATTACTCTGACATAACAATATAAACAACATATATCAATATCAACACAATACTTAGTCAAATGTTTGTTATCAAACTGGCTGTATAAATCTTTTGATACTTCATCATTTTCCACTTCTTGGTCCAGTTGTTATTCATAATACGTTATGTTCCTCAACCATTTCTTTGCCCTTCTTATGCCCTTTAATAATTTATTTTGTCTAAATGATAAAGCTTTTCTTAAATGTGGTCTTTTTTTAGGTTATGATTGCTGATGTTTTGTTCACACAAATAGGCTTACAGGTCATTATTGGGAAGCTGTCATGAATAAACAAAATGCAGGTGACTTGTGTTGTTACATTAAAATACTTAAAATACTCCTATCCATCATCACGCCGAGACAACTATAAGTCAGCAAAATGGAATTTAATCTGTTACATTTATGCATTTGGCAGATGCTTGTATCAGGAGTGACTTACAGTTAATTAAAGGTATACATATTTGATCAGTATGTGTGTTCCTTGATAATGAAATCCACAGCCTTTGCACTGTTAATGTAATGCCCTACCAGTGCTACACTGAACATTGTTCGGCATTCCAAACAGTTCAGCACAGCAAAGCAACATTCTAGGGGAAGTCGTGGCATAATGGTCAGAGAGTCGGACTTGTAACCCGAAGGTTGTGGGTTCGAGGCTCGGATCCAGCAGGGATTGTAGGTGGGGGGAGTGAATGACCAGTGCCCTCCTCCACCCTCAATACCATGACTGAGGTGAGACTCTTGAGCAAGGCACTGAACCCCCAATTGCTCCCCGGGCACCACAGCAAAAAGGCTGCCCACTGCTCCGGGTGTGTGTGCACTTGGATGGGTAAATGCAGAGCACAAATTCAAAAAATAAGTATGGGTCACCATACTTGGCCACATGTCACAGTAAAAGTTTGGGGTGTGGCCAATGTCAAGCCAATGTGTCTTGAGAAACCTTTTTAAATTCAAGTATTAATTTTAAAAAACTGATGATGTTAGTGGCATAGAAATGACACATTTCACCTTTAAATGCAATAACTGGTATGAAATGTTTTAGAATCACAAACAATTTCATCAAAAAATCTTAATAAACAAGTTTGCAAATTATCTTTATTAATATATCCCCCAGTAATACATTGTGAAAGCCAGCCCAGTGTTTGACATTATTAATGGCACCTGCAGCTTATTTTTTCTGTCTTTCAGAAATGCCATCAAGTGGTCAGTAACTTTTGTCCATCTTCACTGTGTCCATTTTTCCCACTGTCTTGTTTACCGTGGACACCATTCTGTCTTTCTGTCCTGTCTTTGCCTGCCGCAGAAAGCATCTTCTTTTTAAAACTGAAATCTGTGCCACGGCCACTGTCACAGTCATTCTGAAAACACACAAAGGCACAGAAAGATTTAGAGGGCCTCTCAGCACTACAAATTAAGCTTTGTTATAGGGATAGTTCACCAAAACATGATGGCATAGTGATCTACAGGTGCATCTTTTCTGGCATTGTCATGAAAAAGAAGTTAAAAAATTTTGATATAAACGGGTTAATTGTAACTAATTAGTGTATTAAATGTAGCCAGTAGAGCCTACATTGTTTTAAACAATCTCATTTTAATCTCACCACATCAATATGCTTATGGTAGGTGTTTTGAAAGTTTATATGTATGTTCATTTACATTTATTCATTTGGCAGACACTTTTATCCAAAGCAACTTTAATTTTTATCAGTACTTGTGTTCCCTGGGATCAAACCCACAACCTTTGTGCTGCTAACGCAATGCTCTACCAGTTGAGCTACAGGAACACCATGTGAATGACCGACATTGTTTAGTATGGATGCGGTTTACACAGGTGATCTCACCCCATCTGAGTGCTCAGGGAGGGTCTGATATGCCTGTGATGACTCAGTCTTGCAGGGTTTGCAGTCCTCCAGTAAATCCACAGATGAATCAAAATCTTTGTCAGTGCTGGAGCCCTTGAAGAGGACAAATGTATGTTACAACAAGCTGTTTTTTAAACTATATTCGGGAGTTTTGTGCATTGTACTACAGCACACCAATCCTATAAATGCACTAGCCATGTGCAGTGTGAATGCTCTTACCTTTTAAAGACTGTATAACTTTTTTGCTTTTGAACACAAAAGATATTGAAACCAAAAGTATGTTGTTACCAAACAACAGTGACACCTATTGACTTCCATTGTATGGACACAAAACCACTGTGACATTTCTAAAAATATCTTCTTATGTGTTCCACAGTGGAAAAACGGCATATAGGTTTGGAATGACATATGGGTCAATTGTGGAAAATGTTTAATTTTTGGTAAATTATCTCTATAACATGGAAACATAAATTAAAATGCTTTACATACGGAATAGGAAATTGGCATAATTGTTTGCCTGGATGTGGAGGATTCCACACAGAAAAGTAGACTGAATAGAATACGCTCGATAATTTCGCTTCAGCTGGTGTATCAATCCACTGTAACGTACCGTATCAGACAATGATTTATCAGGAAAATATTACTGGGCCACAGCAAAACTTTACTGGGGCTTGTGTGATGCCCCTGCTTGAGGTTCTGTTACCTGGGTAAATGGTTTGGTTGGGGACTGTGTGCTCTTTGGGGATCCGGTGCCTCTCATTCTCTCACTGAACCAGGAGAAAGGCACAAACGGTGGACCAGAGGAACGTGAAGACCGGCTCTCTGTTCTCTCTAAATCCCTGCATGCAGACACAGTAACAACATCACACACCTGTGACAATACAGGCACACAGACACATTTAAACACAGTGCTGCTAAAATGTCATTTGTTCTCTGCACTGCAGTACAGGAGCCAATCATATATTTCTAAATATACAGCATAAAATATCTTAAGTGTGAAATTAAGATTAAATTCCATTCTAAAATTGAATCATTCCAAATGATTCCATTTAAATGTAAAAAACATTGCTTTTGAAATACTCCATTTTTTTATGACAGCGTCCTTCCAAATTGACTGATTAACCCTGAGATTTTACTTTCTGTCTTGTTAAGCATGCTAATCATTGTCTTTTCATTTTAAATTCCTAATCATAAAAATAAAAATACCTATGCACGAATGCTGTTCGTGGACTTCAGCTCAGCATTTAATACTGTCATCCCCTCCAAGTTAATCTCTAAACTTGGAATCCTGGGCATCAACACATCCCTTTGCAATTGGATTATGGACTTTCTGACTAACAGACCCCAGCATGTTCGGTCAGGCCACATCTGCTCCACTACCATCACTCTCAACACCGGGGTACCACAGGGCTGTGTGCTGAGCCCCTTCCTCTACTCCCTCTTCACCCTCGACTGCAGAGCCTTGAAAGGATCTAACGTCATCATCAAGTTCATAGACGATACTACGGTAATTGGACTCATCAGCAACAACAATGAGACTGCCTACAGGCAGGAGGTCCAGCACCTAGCCACATGGTGCACAGACAATTACCTGCTCCTTAACACCACCAAGACTAAGGAGCTCATTGTGGATTTTAGGAAGGAGAAAGGAGGCACACACATCAACGGGATGGCTGTTGAGCATGTCTCCTGCTTTAAGTTCCTGGGGACCCACATCTCAGAGGACCTGTCCTGGTCCTCCAACACCTCCAGCCTCGTCAAGAAGGCTCACCAGCGCCTCTTCTTCTTGAGGACACTAAAGAGGAATCAGACGTCCTCTGCCATCCTGGTGAACTTCTATCGCTGCACAATAGAGAGCATCCTAACCAATTGTGTCACAGTCTGGTATGGGAGCTGCTCTGTCGCGGAGTGCAAGGCACTGCA